>NJES01000004.1:0-103421 GCA_002591395.1 Ophiocordyceps camponoti-rufipedis | reverse complement strand
GTACTATTCTATATATTATTCTATAGCCTAGAAAAACCTTATTCTAATAGTATATTTTTAATAAGGAAATAAGTAAGTCTACGTATTTAAATTAAGATATACTTATAATAATAGATTTAAAACATTTCTTAAATAAAGAAAGAAAGATATCTTACCTTTTACTTTTTACTAATAATATCTTAAAGATTTTCTATAAATATAAATAAAATAGATAAAAATAAAAAATGTACTACTAGATAGTATAGAGTGTCTAAAATAGGTCTATTAATTTTAATTATTTTATTCTATCTAATGACTTTTTTATAACTTTTTTAAAAGTTATAGTTAGTTATAACTTTCTAGTAACTAACTTTTAAAAGTTATAGCTATAACTTTAGTTAGTTATAACTAATCTTCTAAATTACTTATATATTACTTAATAGAAAGTTTTTAAGAGCTACTAGAAAGATATAGATACTTTAATTACTTACTTTTAAGTTACTAAGTAAATCTAATATATAGTTTTTACTACTAAAGATTAAATAATAAGTACGCTTAGCCCTATTACTAAAGGCTATAAAGTTCTTTTAATTTTTTTAATAACTATTTAACTTATTAGTAATAGTTATTACTACGATTTATAATTACTTTAGTTAATAAAAAGCTCTAGATAAAGGGATCTATAGTAATAAGATTATAGAAAGTATTCTTTAGTTATTATAAATAAAAGAACTATAGTATATATTAACTTTATTATTATAAGCTTTATAATATTATAGTAACTTTATTTTAAACGCTTACTATAGTACTTTAAGCTAATTTCTTTACTCTTTCTATTACTAAATAATTTTATTAAGATATATAGCTTCTTATAAACTTTAGAAATACTATATAAAGATTAAAATAATAGAAACTATATTATACCTTTATAAGCTAGGTCTTAAGACAATACGACTTAAATACTTATTACCTACTTTTACTATATAAGTTTATCTATATATATAGCTAGCCTAGCTAAACTATCTTAAGGGTACGCCTTTCTTTTATAATAATTACTATACTAAATATAAAATTTCTCTCTTTCTACTAATTTACTTAATTATTTAAAATATATTATATAAAGTAAAACTTATATAGGACTATAGGAAGTAATTATAGTATATAAATTAAATAAAGTATAGTAAATAGTAGTATTTTATAGTAATACCCTTACATTATACGACGGTATTCTTTACGAGTAAGAAAGTCTATAGCAGGAACTACTAAGTATTCGCGCGGAAAGTAACCATTCATATTGGGACGTTGTCTTCCAGGTCCGCTGCCGAATGTTGAGCGCTCCTTCGAGCCAGTCCGTCCAACTGGCGTGGAATCTTTGACACAGAAAGACGAGTAAGGTCCCGGCATGTCCGGACCTATAACCAGCGCAACCTTCCCAGTCTTGCGCAGGTACAGCTCCAGAAACAGGTTGTATTGATCCTCGCCGCCTAGAACGTCCATAAATCGGCCAGGCGTCATGACGCTTGCATCTCGCATTGGACCAGGAGGGAGACCTGTCAGGCATTGAATGAGGGCGGGGAACTCATCATCCTCGCCAACCTCAAGGGTGCCGGTCTCGCCCTTGTCAGCCTCGCGCTGAATGCGATCGGAGAACTCCTTCAACGTAGGAGACCTAGGCATATGGGATCCGATATTGCCACCCGGGGACGCGGCAACTTGAAGGCAGAAGGCAAGAACAAGCAGGACAAGGATAGGTCCGAGACGTTGTGACCTGATGGCTGCGCCATTGCTGAGACCGGAAGATCGAAGCATCGTAGAGGAGCGAGAACACAGAGTGTCGATGTGTATGTTTCTCGACAGAGTTTGTCGGGCAGAGAGAGAACTGACTGGGACGTTTTAGCTGCGTCACCCAGGCCATCACCACACACTAGCAGGCAGAACGGTTCGTAAGTTGGCACCTACTTTGGTTCTCTTCTCTGTCTCTGGCGGAACGGCAAAGAACGGATAACGTGCAAGAGCATGTGTCGCGAGGGAAGACAGCTGATGTTCTGGCGGTTTCTCTCCTTGGAAGCAGAGCTTTCATACATGTACCCATTCTTTATAGCCATCTCGTGGAGAAGAACAGATCGCTCCATGGCCATGTAGCAGTCAGTTCCCAGCGTGTTGATAAGGACGAAAATCTGTTATAAAAAGGACATGTTGGAAGGTTTCGACCGGCAATTCGGGTGTTGCAATTATTGCTACCTGAAGCGATACAATTACTTTGCATCGGCTGTCCTGAAGTGCTCCGATTCTCATGTTCAATATCCGAGACGTCGAGCTGGCAGATTTGCTGTCCGACTGTTAAATGGTCAGTCATCACTCATCTCACCTCGAAGTTGACAGTGTCTTATCACTTGTGATGTCTGGCGACACTTTATTCAAGTGTTTCTCATAATGACGACGAGGTTGAGCTATTCACATGATCGAATAGCTGACGAGACGGCAACGCGATGACGGGATTACGAACGTCAAGCTGAGAGTCACATTCCTTGTCCTAATCAGCAGACAATACCACCTCACATCCATCCATGAAGTAACATATAGCTATTTGCGGCATTTCACAACCCAGCTGCACGCGGATTCGCAGCCAACGGCATCATACGAGACCCACCCGGACACCCATGGCCATCAACGATCTTGATCGAAGTTTGGCATTCCTGTACCTATACAACGTATCTTCTCCCTGCGTCAGGCGCTCCCTTGCAGCCGCGTCTTGAGCAGACCCAGAAGCCGGGCAACCTTGGTCTTGAGCATCGTATTCGGCGCCTCATCTGCTCCCACCAGCCTTCTAACCAGAATGTTGTACAGGCCACCAAAGGTCAGGGCTATGGCCGTCGAGGTGAAGATGATGACATTATACGGCATGCTAAAGTCCGGTGTCGGCAGGTACAGCAACAAGCTGGTAGTACGCAAGTTGAGGCCAGCGCGCGGGTCGCGAGTAGTGATGACGGCGGCGGCGACGTCGAAGCCGCGGTTGGCGTCGGGCGGATACTCGGTATACCGCAGGATGGACTTGGAGAAGTCGTAGGTGAGGAAGACGGTGCAGCGGGCGGGTATGCGCATGAGGAGCTCCAGCTGAGTGCCGCGGGTGCGGTCGAGAGCCGGACGGTAGTAGATCTCCTCGATGATGCGCGTAGAGGCGTTTGTGGCGGCGGAAGAGGACGAGATGCGCGTAGATAGTGTGTGGAGGTAGATTCGCATGAACCAGGGAAGCGACTCCATGTAGACAAAGTCGACCTCGGTGTCGCCGGGGTTGGTCAGGATGGCCTGGACGCCGCCGTGTTCCTGACCGTGACCCATGAAGCTTCGTTCCGCGTAGAGAAGTGGCGTTTCCGGCCGAACCAGATCCTTGGATGCCGCCGCGTCGGCAGAGCTTGGTTTCGTGAGCTCAAAGTTGAACTCGACGGCGTCGTCGTCCGGTATATAACATCTTGACATTCCGCCGGGGTCTCTGATATCGCGGGAGGCGCCGGTAGCGAACACGAATCGGGAGTCGGGGACCTGCAGACACACAGGGGGCGTGATGCCGTCGGTCAAGGGACACACGCCCTTCATGGCGCGGCCGAAGATCTCGGATAGCTTCCAGTGCTGGCCATGCAGATGATCGGTTGGGTAGCAGACGCCATCACCGTGGTAGGCCTTGGACGTGTCACAGAGAAGCTCCTGACTTGGGGGAGGTCTCGGAATGGGATTATCTCAACGCCAGTTAGTCTGTAATTCTGGAAGGGGGTGGGGGGAAGAGAAGAGCACACCTCTTGGCCGCTTGGAGCGTTCGACATCAAGCACCATGTCGATGGTCTGTTCCATTTGTAGAACACAGACGCCATGAGAGTCACAGACAGGCCTCACATCAATGGCCATGCTTTGGAACGAGGCGTCAAACAGCTTATGCCCATCTAGCAGACTGGCGATTCCAGCCTTGCCCTTGCAGGGCAGCAGCTTCAGGAAGGGCGTCAAATTCTCGGTACAAACGACCTCGTGAGGGAGCACGCCGTGAAGCAGGCTTGTGGTGCCGAGAGTGGCTTTAGAGTGATGGCCCTCGGGTTGGAAGGACACGACAGGGCGGGTCGTGCGTGTCGAGTCGATGAAGTTGAGCGAAGCGCAGAAGAGGCCAGAGAGGGCGTTGGTCAGCGTCCGCCAATTATCGTCGGCGTCTCTGTCCAGCCAAGCCCACAGCTCAACTCCAGTGCCACCCTCACGAGCACCTCCCCAGGGCCGAGCGCCCCACCGCTCGGCGTCCCAGCGGCCGAGGGTGAAGCGCAGGTGGAGCTCGCGTGTGCGAGCATGTTGTAGAATTTGGGCCAGCGACCGGGGGAAGAGGCGAAAGTGATGAGCCTCGAAGTCGGCGAGAGACGTGTTAGATCGAAAGTTGAAGCTCGCGAGAAGAGCCGAGAGCGGTAGCGGGCGTAGGGTGAGCTGCTCGTGGTAATCGGCGGCGACAGCGAAGCTCGAGAGGCTGGCAACGAGACTCGCGATCAGGAGGAGCGCCGGGGGGCGACGCATCATGAGTAAGGCCGGTAGAGAGATACCAGCAGCTGGGCGGTGATTGAGAAAGACGCGATCTTCATCTCATCAGCCCTTCGAGTCGCCGTCCCGTGAATTGGCTGGCCAAAGGCTGAGGTGTCTGTCGTACTAGCGTCGAGGGAGCCATCTGGCCGTTGCGATCGGCTCTTGGGTTAATCCGGTGAATGCTTACCTCACGCCCACCGGGCGGTGAGCAGGCTACCTTATCGCTTTCAGATTCTGCCAAGGAACTGACGCGGTTGAAATCGTCACCCCCGAAACAGACAATTTTTACGCTCTTCCTTCGTCCTTTTCTTGTGGGTTTTCTTATCACCAGGTCTTGGTTCCTCGAGCATATCTCATACTCTCTCAGACCTACACTCTCTCAGAAGACAGGGCAGCTCTCCTCAGGCAAACCGCCATGGCGGCGGAGCAGAGAAAGCTGCTGGAGCAGCTCATGGGCAACTCGTCCAGCTCGCGCGACGCTCACCTCTCACTCGACGACCCCAAGGTCTGCCGCTCGCACATCGTCGGCACTTGCCCGCACGACCTCTTCACCAACACCAAGCAAGACTTTGGACCATGCGCCAAGGTGCACTCGGATGGACTCAAGGCCGAGTACGAGGCTCTTCCGGAGCGCGAGAAGCAGAGGCACGGCTTCGAGTACGACTACGTCCGCGACCTGCACAAGTACATTGACGACTGCAACCGCCGCATCGAAGCCGCGCAGAAACGTCTCGAGAAGACGCCCGAGGAAATCAGACAGACGAACGATCTGGTAAGCATCTGCTCTTCCTCGCAGAACGCCCATCTCCTTTGCGAGGCTGAAAAAGAATACTTGGACAAACAGCTGGAGAGCATTGCCGACCTGGAGGAAAACATAAAATCCGGATTGCAGGAAATTCAGATCTTCGCCGAGCAGAACCTGGTTGGGGTGGCCATGGAAGAATGGTACAACCTCAAGGTCATGGCGCAGACCAAGGCAGACAAGGAACGCGACCTCAAGGCCCTTTCCGACACGTCTGGTCCCTCGGGTCACCAGAAGCTCCAAGTGTGTGACGTCTGCGGCGCCTACCTCAGCCGCCTCGACAACGACCGACGACTAGCAGACCACTTCTACGGCAAGATGCACCTGGGATACGCGCAGATGCGCAAGGCCTATGACGCGTTCCCCAAGGAGATGAAGGTTCGAGCGCGCCAGCAGCCCTCCATGATGGACAGCGATGGTTCCGGGGGGCCTCGAGGACCTAAGGGATCGGGCGGTTACAGGAACTACAGGGGCGGCGGCAGAAGCCACCGTAACGGCTGATGGACGGCCTTTGCGATGATGGGATGATGGAGGAAAGGCTGTGATGAGGGAAAAAAAAAACTTGGTTTGGCTCGGTGTTCGAGGGACATTGTATTCGGCATTTGGCAATCAAAATACCCCTTTGAGACGTGACGTGTCTTGTGTCTGCTGTATTCTGCCAGATCGTGCATCACGTACCTGCTTTAGTGGCTGAGTTGATGTTCCAACCGTCAACTAGGACCTTACAGAGGTGTTGGTATAGAAAGGGAGGTGTCATGACAGGTTTCGTTTCGCATCTAGAGCTTCCAACTCGTCGTCCAAAGCCTCCATCTCGTCGTCCCACTTGCCAACGGCCGGGGGGGTTGGCAGTGGTGGCATGACGGATGACGTCTTGTTGGCGGTCGTCGTGTCGATCCTCGTGCTTTCAGACGCCCCCGGGGGGAGGGCCGGGAATTCGTCCACGGTGAGAGCCGGTGCCGCACCGCCGGTTATCCCGCCGGCCTTGGGTGCTGATGCAGCATCTCTGCTGCGACCATGAGCGCCGCCTCTGGGTACCGATGTACGGAAGCCCCCGGGGCGACGGTCTGGGAGAAAACGGTCGACGTTGGCTCGGTCAGCGGCGTCTCGTCCGTGGCGAGGTCGAGAGATGGCTTCGGCAGCGGCAGCTCCCTTGACCCCCCTGACGCCGCCATGAGCACTCCTGAAGCCCCTGCGAGCGTCTTCCTCGGCGGCGGCCGTCTTACCCTCGTCCCAGCCGCCGTCCTTGATGCTCATAGCCTTGAGCTTCCTCTCCCGATTGCGTGCCCTCTCGTCGTCCAGCTTGCGTCTATCTTCGTCGGCGCGGCGGCGACGGCCCGCCTCGTCAGCTCGACGACGACGAGCCTCCTCCATGCCGCGGGCGTACGAGGCCGCGTGCTGACGCTCGTCCTGCTCGGCGGCTTGAAACTTGCGCGTCTGCTCTGCTGCCAGTAGTTTCATCTTCTCCATCTTAGCCGCGAGCTCCTCGTCCGTCAGCTTCTGGCGCGGGTTGGAGCCAGACTTGAGGCGGGCCTCTGCGTTTGCGGCCGTGTTGCGCGATGTTGTGCGCGGGGGTTTGTTGTAGCGCTGAGTCGAGCTATCTTCCGAGGCATTCGGTGCCCGGCTGGCGGCTGAAGAGTCGGCGAAGATGGATGAGGAGAGGGATGGTGGAGGATGTGGCGCTTGAGGCTGGCTCTCGGTGACGACGATGGCGGCGCTCTCCACGGGCTCGACGTCATCATAGAAGAGATCATCGTCGGTGCGCCCGTTGAACTGTTCTTCCATGTTGGACGAGGGATTATTAGCACTCTGATTAGTTTTGATGTAGACGTGGGAGCTGCGAGAGAGAACCTGAGGCCGGTAAAGGTTGGTGACGATGATTTCCTGGTGGTACCTACCTACCTAGTGAGCTTTGACGATTCTACAGGCACAACATGAGAGGGTTCCACTGCCACTATCAGAACATCATCGACATTCTGGCTGCCCTTGTTGAGCACGCTGCACTCCACACGACCGCACTTTTACTAGGAAACAGTTTCATTACCAGACGTCCTGTCTAAGAAAAGAACTGCACGACTTGCATCAAGTCATCATCACTCGTCATTTACCTCGTGAGATGCCGGTCATCACTTCTCCACAACTTCCACATCCTAAGCGCCTGCGTGTAATGCCCATCCCCTAATAGCTAACATCCGGTTCCGGTGCTGGGTATGGTGCTGGGTAGGGTCCTGGATATGGCCCCGGATATGGCGGCGGGATTGGTGGGTTTGGCACAGGTTGTGGCCGTGGTGGTATCGGCTGTGGTGGTGTCGGCTGTGGTTGCGGCTTTGGACAGCAAAACGCGCCTTTGCAAATGGAGTCGCACCCCAAATTCTGACCAACGCAGCACATGGCTGCTGTGAGTTGGCTGTCTAGTTGAAGAGTGAGTTTCCTGGGAGCGGCCCAGACGCCGGCCGCCAGGGTCAGGGCAATGGTAAGGAGGCCAGACTTCATCTTTGCTGCTCGGGAAGAACTTTGAGAGTCGCCTGATGATTATTGATGATGAGTTTTGTGAGCAGACGAACAGGATGGAAGCTTCCCATGTCGCATATATATATCGAAACAGTCTTGCTTCCCTTGTCTGTGAAGAATACCTTGAGTCGCTTCAACCAGTGTCTCCTACATCAAAGTATCAGATATGACGAAAGGCGATCAATGATGGATCCTTCTATCGACCGATCGGCAAGGGGCTGGAACTCGGCTTGATCATCCGAAGACCGTGGCCGATCTACAGTGACCCATTCATGATGCAAGTCCGCAGCCTCCAACTGTGATTCGAGTGAGACTTTTGGGGAATTCAGTCACAGATTCACATTCTCGCGACACGTCTTCAATAGGCTCCTCATGTTGCTTGATTTCTATGGCTGGTCTGCGTCGATGAATGTCCCGCACGATCGAAGATGCTTCCACTGAGAGCCAGGCGATATTTGGCTGGACCAACAGCGCGACACCCGAACAAGAAGAGGGCGAGACAGGAAAATCGTGGCATCAACTGCTAATGATTCGCCTGGATGGCAATGTGGCAAGGGTCTCATCGATCGGCGACGACGTTGCTAGGTTAGATCGTATCTTCAGTCTCCTTTAAACATTTGTTAGTGGCTGAACTTGGTTCGATCTGTTTGCAGAGGTTAAAAATCTCATAATATCTCGGCGCTTTCTTCACTCAGTTATGCGCTGAGCTGAGAATATTTAGGCTAAGCATGAACTTCACTCGGCGTTTGCCTCACCGATCAAGAGATTTCAGGGGGTGCGCACGATCCCTCAGGAACCAAAACGTGGCCGAGAAATCCGACAACACTGAGATGCAGAAGCTAGTTCCAGAACTATGAACAGGCTTATTCCCAATAGTGAGACATCGCTGAAGACGATAAGCTAACGCTAACTATGCATACGAATAAGGACAGCTGAATCTGGCCAAGCCCAAGCACTGCCCGTTGTTACGAAACGCCATGGCGCAGTAAACAAACCATGAAATCATACTCGGAGGTAAAATGCGAAACAAGCAACGGGATCATTTCCCTTGAAGAGCAAGTCCCAAGCCGAATCGCCAGCATCGCTGCTTCTCCGGCTGCTGTGCCAAGCGCTTCATGTACTCGGCCTGGTTGAGGTTGAGGGCATTATCCGACAGAGCAGAGTCAAAGGCCATCTGCGCATACTCGACGGCCTGTGAGCGCTTTCCCTGGGCGCAGTACGAGAGCGCGGCAAAGCGGTAGGCCGCGCCCAAGAAGCCAAAGAGGCCCTCTTCGTTGTACAACTTGACCAGCTTCTCCGGCACCTCCGGAGGGGCGATGGCGCTGGAGAGGTTTCTATCCAGCTCCGCGATCTGGGCCAGTCGCGCATCGGATGCTTCCACCAGAGTCGAAGACTGGGTGCAGGCCTTGCAGGAGCACTCGATGCCCCAGTTCCGGAGCTGAGACAAGCGCTTGTCTCGCGGCTGGCTGACGTCAATGTATGAGATTGTGATTTCCATTCCGGGAGTGATGGTGGTCGTGGCCACGACGGACTGCGTCAGGGTGTTGGCGTTGAAGTAGTATTCGGCATTAGGTCGACAGTCATGGTTGAGCCGCTGTCTCGTAAGTTAGTCCAAACCCTGGTTCACACTGAGGTTCGTACGGGTCAACTCACAGAAATCTCCGGGAAGACGATGGAGAAGTTCTCGTCGTCGATGTCGGCTCCAAACGAGTTGGTGTTGACACGGTCGGAGATGGGGTCCTTCCACATTTGCCCGTACAAGGCCCAGAAAAGCATCTCGGTCTTGGACGGCAGCTTCGTGACGGCGTGATAACGCTGCTCCTCTTCCACGCTGTCGTCGTTGAATTCAAAGCTATCCGCTCCGAGCATGAGAATGGGCGTACTGAGGAATATCCTGTCGCCGCGATGGATCGTCTTGTTGGCTATGAGACCTTTTCCCCTGCCGGGAAGCTCCCGCACCTCGAATGGCGGCGAGTCGTACTGGTTGACATCGGACAAGACGCTCGCATCAAGAAAAGCGGGAGACTTAGCAATAATCTCGGCTATCCTGGGCGAGGTAATGACAGAAATACCGCGTCCGTTGGCGAAGGAGCTGTTGGCGAAGACGCAGGTGGGTTCCTCGTCACCAGGATCTTCAGCACAGTTGCCAACGTAGGTCCACGACGTGTGATCAGTGGTGACGGCCTCGACGTTGAGTGGCATTTGTGAAGCAATTCCGCCAAACGGACGTTGCATATACTCGGCGGGCTCGCTCATGCCTCGCAGGAGGGGAGTCGAAGTACAGGTCTCTTCATGCCGCGAGTCCAAGCAACCCAAGGAGCGAGTAGCTAGATAGATGACGCCGATTATTGTTGACAGGGATGCCATAATGATGACTTGCTGTTGGACAGTCCTTTCGAAACGACAATGGGTTTCTCGCAACTGTACCGAGCAGTCGTAACGCAAAAGCCTTGGACAAGGAAGCGCAGATCAGGCCGGGAGAATGGGAAAAGGGGCATTTTAAGTCGCCGCGGCCGCGGACCCTGCTCTGTTTGAACTCGATGTTTTACGGAGCCAACCCTCGGATCCCGCCCGAAACGATGGGTAGAGGAGTAGATTGTCCAGGTCCTTGACCCAAGAGCGATGCCATGGAAACTCCGAGTGGGCTTTTGGCAGTCAAGGGGACGCTCCAGCAAGCACCAACCCGTTAACCTTTTCCCCTGAAACACGTCCTCAAGCCTTAGCTGTAGCATGGTGTCGTCGAGAACGCCATCTGCCGTTTAACAGTCTCCACCACCAGCATGCTAGCGGATTTCACCTAGCTGCGAACAGACCTTCGCTTAAGTCAAGTCTACCGCCGAGTACCTATCTAGTTGTCTGTTTTAGCGTTGTATTTGGAAGTCGGGCGTTTGAATAAGATACGCAAGAGTTGCTTCGATGCAGTTCTCGGTATGTTGAATAGATTGACGACTGAAGTTGTCAAAGCCCACCTAGGGCTTGACCGACAACGGTTGTTGTTGTGAGTTAGGGGTGCATGAAGAGAGTTCAAGTAGCGTCTTAGATTCTGAGAGCTCTAGAGGGGGGAGGGGGGTAAAGGTTTCAAAAGCGGGAGCAAAGCAAACAGATTCGTTTACTGAGTAGGTTGCTAAAGTGTCCCAGCCCTTCACGTAAAGGTTAGGTAGTAAGTCGTGCTCTGTCTAGGGGGGCGTATCTGAGACTTTCAAGTACGCAAACGGTTTCAACAATGCAAAAATGTAAGTTTCCTGGTGGATCGACAGAGGATAGGGTCGGAGAGCATATGCAGATAGGGATTGCCAAAAAACAAAGCCTCCGGTACTGGGAATCGAACCCAGGGCTGCTCGGTGAGAGCGAGCGATGTTAGCCACTACACCATACCGGATGTGATTCATGCCAATTTGGAAACAAAGCATTACTATATACCAATTACAGCTGCGACTTCCGGTGACTTCCATGTTCCCTGCCAGCCGCAAGATGGACGACATCCAGCTCCCAAGCCCACCGACGATGGCTGTCGCAGCTGAGGCGCAGCAATCAAACTCCCGCCCTGCAGCCCCGATCCATGCTTTCAGCAGCAGCCCCACGGCGGGGCAACCCGCCCGCGCTTCTATCCCGACTCCCATCAGCAGCTCGTCATCAACCGTCATCAGCTGGCCGACAGCTGCCCGTGATGCGCGTCATACCGCGACCGACTGTCTGACTCGCGTGTGCCAACTCTCTCTCTCTGGGTCTCTACATACATACCTAGATACATACAACGCTGCAGAGGCTCTTTTTTTCTCCACCAAAACACTCTCACCGCCAACTTCTCGTGCCTCCGGCTTCGAAAACACGAAATCATAACCTTGCGCAGCCCTGAGCGCCCACTTCCGACGTCATGGCCGCGCCGCTGCAGTTCGCGCCCTTCACGTCGGAAATCGAGCTTCCCTTCTACGCCGCGCTCTTCGCGTCCAAGATCGACCATGTCAAGCTCGACGAATCGGCTCGCAACGTGCTGGGCCTCTACGAGCCGCGCGCGGAGCAGCCCGACGATAGCTGCCGCATGCAGATTCTCGGCAACGCGTTGACGAGCAACACGTTGGTCGGCCTGTTTTCTCGCTTGGGTGGTTGCTGACTCCTCGCCAAGTCCGCCGCTCGGCACCGCCAGAGCTGAGGGCTTCATCAAGAACCTCAACACCATCGAGGCCTTCCGAAATACGGATAAGGCAGCCATGCTGCAAACGGCAGCTCGACAGGTTCGTCGCAAAACTACGCGAGACCTGCCCCGACTCACGTTTGCCACCAGATCTGGGACGCCATCAACGACGGCACCATCTATTCGATCCCCTCGCTGCTCTCGTCTTTTGTCATCCTCTCGTTCGCCGACCTCAAAAAGTACAAGTTCACGTACTGGTTCGCGTACCCGGCCCTCCACTCCAACCCCTCCTGGAAACGCAACGGCCCTGCCAAGCACTTCAACGCGGACGAGAGCACCGCCCTGGTCGAGGCCGTCGGCACTTGGCGCTACACCGTCGATAGCCGCGAGCATGGCTTCTTTCTGGCCAAAAAGGTGCCCGGATTCGAGTCCGACTCCGAGGATGATATTCTGTCCAGAAACGACTACATTTGGAAGGTCGACTCGCTGCGCCGCTTCGAGGACGGCTTCTTCGACGGCGTACCGGACGAGGACTGCTACGTGGCCTTTGCAGACCCCTCGACCTACCCCGAGGGACCGGGCTGGCCTCTGAGAAACCTGTTGGTGCTGATCCGACAGCGTTTCCGCCTCCAGCGCGTGAATATTCTCTGCTACCGAGATACGCAGGCCAAGAGGCACGAGGCTCGCAGCGTCATCATCCCCCTCGAGATGGACGCCATCGCCGATCGACAGATAGAGATGCCCCGCGTCACGGGCTGGGAGCGGACGAGGAGCGGCAAGCTCCAGGCGCAGCAGGTGAACCTGGGCGAGTACATGGACCCAGCCCGGCTGGCCGACTCGTCCGTCGATCTGAACCTGAAGCTCATGAAGTGGCGGGTCGCGCCCGATCTCGACCTCGACTGCATCAAAAACACAAAATGTCTCCTCCTCGGCGCAGGTACCCTGGGCGGCTACGTTTCGCGTAACCTGATGGGCTGGGGCGTGAGGAAGATTACATTTGTCGACTCGGGACGCGTGTCGTTCTCGAATCCGGTGCGACAGCCGCTATTCGAGTTTGATGATTGTGTCGACGGCGGAAAACCCAAGGCGGCTTGTGCGGCCGCCATGCTCAAACGCATCTACCCGGGTGTCGAGTGCGAGGGCCACAATCTCTCGGTGCCGATGTTGGGCCACCCCATCACGGACGAAACCAAAACCAAGGCCGACCTGGACCAGCTCGAGAAGCTGATGCGAGAGCACGATGCCGTCTTCCTGCTCATGGACACGCGCGAGTCACGCTGGCTGCCGACGGTCATGGGCAAGGCCATGGACAAGATTGTTATGAACGCGGCGCTGGGCTTCGACTCGTTTGTCGTGATGCGCCACGGCGCTGAGAAGAAAGAAGACGAGCACGCGGCGCTGGGCTGCTACTTTTGCAACGACATCGTCGCCCCGGTAGATGTGAGTCACAGGTGATGTCGACGCCGACCAGCCGGCTGACCAGGTAATTAGTCGATGAGGGACCAGACGCTCGACCAGCAGTGCACCGTGACGCGACCCGGCGTAGCGGCCATGGCATCGGCGCTCCTAGTCGAGCTGCTGGCGAGTCTGCTGCAGCATCCGCTGGGCAAACACGCAGCCGCACCGCAGCCCCGTCCGGGCTTCATTCCGGACAGAGACCCTCCATCTCACCCGCTGGGCCTGGTGCCTCACCAGATCCGAGGCCGTGTCTCGACATTTCAGAACCTGGTGATCCGCGGACAGTCGTACGACTGCTGCAGCGCGTGCAGCCCCAAGGTCGTCGGGGCCTATCGCCAAGACGGATGGGCGTTTCTGCAGAGAGCGCTGCAGGAGGCCGACTACGTGGCCGAGCTCTCGGGGCTGGCCGAATTGCAGCGGCAGGCGGAGGCGGTGGCGGGCGAGGTGGAATGGGACGAGGGATCTGACGGCACAGATGAGCTCTGAAGCTGGATTCTAAGGCTGGGCACGCGGAATCGAGTCTCGTCTATATTTCTTTAGCTGGCGTTGGGGTTTAGGCAGGCAAGGCAAGGTCATCTACCTATATCTCTGTGCGTTGGCGCCGTGACCTGAGACATTGCCACGAAGAGGGCTGGGCAGAAGGACGGCGAAACCATGGTGCCGCAGCTTGTGAGAGGACAGCGTAGGGCTGGACGGTCTTTCGGTTCTTCGCACCATTGTGCGCTGAGCAGTCAATGTCTACTGCACCCTCCAAGAGTTGGATGTCGGACCCCGGAACTCGCTCGGACGATCCATGGATGTTCATCACGTGATGTCACCCGGTCGCCATGGTCACGTGGATCGGCTACAAGCTGTTCTTTGCCTTCACAGAGCAAGGGCAAGCAAGGCTCGCCTCGAATACGTGCAGTCCCTCATCCGGCCCGCGGCGACGATGCCGGCGGCAGATATGCAACAAGGGCCGTCTCCCATGAGCGGCAGTAAAGCAGCACCCAGGCAGAAAACGAGCGTCGAAGCCGTGCCCATACTCGACACGCCCCTCGCGCGGACCGTCTCGCTAGCCCGGCCGGTGACGCTGGCCGGGTTGCTGGCTGGGCGCTTTGGCGCGCTGGTGGCAGATCCGGTGGCCGCGTTGGGGTCGGGACTGGCAGTCGTCGTGGCGGTACAGGTCCTTTACGCTGTCGTCTGCTTGCCGGCGGCGGGTTCCAAGGCGACTAAAAGAGCTCGTCCGGGTGAGAGACGGAAGGGCTCATCAGCAGTTGGGGGTCCGGGTGGCGTATCGGTAAGGGTCCGGGCGAGAACGACGTGACGTGGAGAGAAGACATCTAACGACTGGGGATTAACTGCAGACGGCTTTGCTCTCGTTGGCGCTGACAGCCATGGCGACACCCGTCGCGTTTGCCATGATGGTTCTCTTCGGCGCCCCGCTTCTCAACGACGTGGCCAAGACGATGCTATGTGCGGCGCATCTTTCGGTCTTGGGCCTGTTCCCCATCTTCTACGCCCGCGGAGTGGACGGCGAAGCGCTGGTTTCCGTGGCGGGAGCGTCTGCGCCCCTGGACGAGACGTTTGGCGGACTCGTCGGCGGCGTCGTCGGCGGTTGGTTAGGGGCGGTGCCCATTCCGCTTGATTGGGATCGGGCGTGGCAGCGGTGGCCGGTGACGATTGTCGTCGGTGTGTACGTGGGATCGCTACTTGGCAGTTGTCTAGCTGGGACCGGGTGGCTCTACGGCCGGAGCTTGGGTGGGGAGCAGAAGGAGGATAAGGAGGATTCGCAGGGGAAGGGGAAAGGAGAGATGGCGGCGGCGGGTAGCAGCCGGTAAAGACGAGAGGAGCTAATGAGTCGTCGTTGATATCCGGGTTGTGGTTTGTGACCGGCGGTCTGGGGACTCTTCTTGGCGAAGATCAGGGAAAGCCCCCTGGAAAACAGGGTGGGGTAGGGGAATAGGTGGGGCGTGACGAAGACGGATTGAATCATTCATCAGATGACTCGGACGTAAACAACGTCAAAAGAAGCCGAGACATTACTGATGATGGCGACTCGTCAACCAGTTCGGCGGTGGCGGCGCGTCGTCAGCGACTTGGAAGAGATGGGGTTTGGATCCAGACGGCGGCATGACGTAACTGTGTCTAACGGGGGCAGTGCGCGAGGCGTTGACGTCATGGCTAGGTCGCAACCTGTTGCCTGGAGGCTGGGATAGGTAGACAATCAGAGTTACCTACGAATACTAGGCAAGGTATTGGCAGTTCTGGAGCAGTCCGGGGAGCGCGGCGGCGTCGGGGCATCGTCCGAGCGAGGCCACGCCGTCGTCACTGGGAGACCTGACCGAACGGCACAGATCCGTGGATGACTCGCTGGAGTCGCTGGTGAAGCTCGAGCGTAGCGGATCCGGCGGCCGCTGACGGAGGCTGACGGTTAGCGGGTCGCCAGCGTCTCACTTCAGGGCCCTGGGCCGGGTTAATTAGGTAAGCCCGGGGTTTGCCTGTCAGCTTTCCCAGGTTGGACTGTTGCTCTGCTGCTGCTGCAACTACTACTACCTACTACTACCCCCTCTTCCTCCTCTTCATCCTTTTCCTCCTCTGCTCTCTTCCCTCCCCTTCTATCGTCGTCCAACGCAACTGTTCGCCTTCAACGCCTGTCAACTCCCCTCGCTTGATCGCGTCTAGATCCAACTGCCCAGCATGCCTCTCACTTGCAGGTAAGAATTCCATCCATCCGTCCTCTTTGTTGCTACCTGCTGACGCGTCTTTTTCCCTTCTTGCCAGCGACATCTGCAAATTTATTTGCGCCATCTTCGTCCCGCCGCTGGGAGTCTTCCTCGAAGTCGGCTGCACGGTTGACCTGCTCATCAACATCGGTCTCACCATTCTCGGTTACCTGCCCGGCATCATCCACGCCATCTACATCATAGTCACAAGATAGGCCGCCATGGCGACTTGGGTCGTGGCGGCCTAGTCAAGGTGACGGGTGGGGGGATGTGGTTCAGATACCTTTTTGCGCACTTGTTTTTCTTGTCTCTTGCTATTGTCTTCTTTTGTTGGTCTACGAATGGGATGGGACGGAGAGTCATCAGCTGCGTTTACATGCGCGTCGCAGTCACAGACAAGTAACGGCCTGCTGATGGTGCGCGGAATTAATACTCTTCTCGTCTGCGAAGTATCTCTTCCCGTCTGACGCTCCTTGATCCCATCACGTACATACACAGCACAGCCGCCCGTGGCTGCAGCCCACGGACCAGTAGCTGGCGCGGAAGTCGGCCGAGGCCTGCATGGTTTTGCCGCCCAATGTCGTGTGCTCATCAATTCGTATACGATCCATCGACGATGTGGACCTCGTATGTATGTATGTAAGATGAGTTGATGAGCGCGCCCTGCATCGTAATCTTCCGTCGTTCTCTCGAGCTGGCCCGGATGTCGGAGCGGAGTCTCCGTCCCCGGGGTCCACCGAGTCCGGGGGGGGGGGACCCGAGGATGTTTGATGGCACCGAAGGCAAACATGCATCGTGTTCGGCAGGCAATTGCTTGTGTTTCCAGCGACGAGGGAACGTCTCGACGCACGTTTGGCGTTCTCGGCCACTGAGGTGACGCTGTGCCGCTCATGAGGCACAGCCCGGGTTCAATGCTAATGCTGATTTGTTTCTTTTCGGGGGAGTTTGGGTGGTCTAGCCTCTGACTGACGGCCGTCAGCTCAAGTTGAACGGTTGTTCTTCGTACTGACATATGCACGGCAGGTTCAGTTTGACGAGGGCACGTGAGGACGCAGAACGCATGCCGTGTCTGTAGTGCTTTACAACTCAACCGCCATGTCTTTGCAATGGATAGAAACAATACATACGAATACTCATCTTCCATCATAGGTTCAAACATGCCATGAGTCCCTGGCCACCCCCCGGTCTAGGCTGGGTCATCCTTCACATCCCCCTGCAGGTCAAGTCGTCTCAGCCCCAAAAGCAAAGACTCTCCAGCTCAGCCACCGCAGCTCCTCACGTCACCCTCTCTCTAGTTCCCCGACTCGACCGTTGATTCCATGACCTATCTTCCCTTCGTCTCCCGTATCGACTTTGGCGGGACATGGTGGAAGACGTCGTTGGAGCGTCCCGCCCGGTTCGGCCCCGTGGTCCGTATCGGGCCGGACTACCTCCTGGTTGACGGACCTCCGCCTGGTCCGACGTCTTTTGCCGTAGGAAGAACGAGATTCTCAAGCTGATGGTCTTGTTCGATCCGGCTGCTCACCTCATGATCCTCAACGCCTCGCTCGAGGACCACCGACGCATGAAGCGGCTGCTAGGCCCGGCCTTTAGCGAGGCTGCACTATCGAAGCAGGAATCCGTCCTTGTTAGCCATATCGACCTCATATGTCTTGCCTACACGAGTCTGCCAAACCTAGCGAGAGCCTCACATGGTCAACATGCTCCCCTTCACGTGCACTCTTGGCCAGCTGGGCTACTCCCTGTTACTCGGCTGTCTAGAAAACGAGACGAACCGCACTGGGTCTTCTCCACGGTCCACGCGGTGCAGGGATCGGCTGTGCGTCAGTTGTTCAAACCTCTCATCGGGTCTCTCGCGGGATACATCGGGCTCGGCTCGTCCGCTTCCCGCGGTGCGCGGAACCAGAGGCTCGGTCGCAATGAGACGGTCAAAGCGAAGACAGCTTGGGGTGAATCCCCGGCTGGTCGCGATCGAGATCTCACGTCTTATATGATGGGCGAGGGCGGATCGGGGGGGCAGGCCATGTCCGAGCTCGAGCTTCAGGCGACGGCTGGTATCATATTTCGGTTGGAGCGAGACGTCGGCCATGGCTCTCGCTGGCTTGTTCTATTTTATTGCGAGAGATTCAGGGCGATGTCAGCTGGTGACAAGAGAGGCTCGGTCCAGAGTCGAGTCGCGTGACGACATTACGCCAAGCAGCTGCCTGTCTCTCCAGTATCTATGCGCCTGCATCGTAGAGGCTGACCGTCTGTATCCTCCCGTGGCAGGCGTACCGCCGAGAGTTGCTACAGGAGGCATCGTCGGGGTAATTACATCCCGCCAGGGGTTCGGTCTTCACCCTTTCACTATGTAACAAGACGACGTTCGCTACCAAGCAGGTCACATACGCGCATCTTTATCTCTGAAGTGAACCGGGTTGTAGAACGTGGCCCACATAAAGACGCCTCCTCGTTCCGCCCAGAGCGCTGGCTGCTCAAGATACATCCTTAGCATGACGCCGCCTTCGACAAGGACAACAGGCAGATTATGAGGCCGTTTAGCTACAGACCACGGGCTGCGTCGGCCAGAGCCTGGCATACAAGGAGATGAGGCTTATTGCCGCCAGGAACCTGTTGACTGTGACTTTGAACGGGTTGATGAGGGGGCTTGGTTGCGAGCGAAGAGAACTTTCGTTCTCTGGGAGAAGAGACAGGTGGAGCTCATTCTTTCGTTTCGATTTCAGTAATGTTCTTGACGAATGCGAACTGCAGGGACAAAAGTTCTTGGCCTCTCGTCCGCACGTGAGCTTGTAGATTGTCGAGGTCCCGAGGAGGGATTTTTCGACATTTGTTGCCGGCCGAAGTTTGACAGCAGACGTTTACGTTACAGAGAGGGACGCCGGTGGGAAGTGCCATCCATGTTGTAGGTAACTGTTGTTCATCGCGGGTGAAAAGAAACTTGGCTAAAATTTCTATTCCGCTCGAAAAGTACGGTGCCCATGTTGCTATCGGGCAAAGAAAATCACGGTCTAATATGCCGACCCAGTATGGTATGTTGCGCTGGACAAACATGGACAGCACCATCTTGAGCTGGCCTCAATGCTAGAGGATACTGGTCGTATGATGAACCGCCAACGAAACCACCTGATTTGGATACAGCCAAGTTTCGCCGATTCGGCAGTCTATATTCCGAAGACCGAAGCGGAGATCGCCGCGTGTTTCTCTCACGCTGAGGCCTGGGACGTCCCGTTACCCGTCGTTGAAGTGTTTGCTGAACCTGCCAGCTATTTGACACCACAGACAGTATGCTTCGATCCCAGTAGCTAGGTTGCCACGTTGTTTACCACGGTCTTTGGCTTGATGATATTGAAGTGGTCATCATTTACTGCATGTAGATGACGAGTTTCTCACCTGCCCAAGTCGATGATAAAAGCCCTCCCTCGATGGTTGATCCCCTACTTGCTCGCGAACCCAAGCCGGGTCCGTGCTCTTAACTGCCGACAGCCGCCTAGACTGAGGGCTTAATGCATTATGCATCTCAGTGGGTTGATGCCGCGTGTTTGCCGGATTCAAATATTGGACATTAACAGATGTGCCCCAGATAGTGAGCCAACCTTGTTTTAACCTCACCCTCACTCGGTCTTTCCGGCCAAGTCCTCTCCCTTTGCTAACAAGTTTCAAGGCGTCTGGACTCCTTCCGACCACGCTGTCTTCAAGTTAAAAATAGGCCGAGAACAGCTCTCTACAGACTGGGCAGGTCGGCCAGTCCAAGAAGTTCCACAAGAGTAGCATTCCGTAACATCTGATCTTAGATCAGGTTGTCCTTGGCTGTCAATCTCGATGCGGTATTGTCCTGACGGGACCATCTAGGGTGGGCTCCAAGGCCTGGATTCCCGGGCCTCGTTCTACAAAGAGTAAGACTCTTGAAGAAATCATGTTGAAAAAACGAGCTCTGCTGCTACAACCTAGTCGTTACCTTTTCGTTGACAGTTTTAGTTGCTGAGTTGGCACAGCCCTTCTGGCTCGTAACATAGTCTCTCATACAGCTGGATCGAGAAACGATGGCCTTGTTTTCGACTGCATTTGCTGTCTTGTTTCTATATCTGTGCTGCCATCCTTGTTTCGTCGAAGCCTTGTGGCCAGATTCAGCCGGAGCTGTCCATCCCCAGCCCGTCAGTCCAAAGGGACACAAATACTTGACCGAGTCGGGACTCGCCACCATACGGCCTCGTCCAAAGTCAGTATACGGCTCACGAAACCGACCGCCGCCGCCTGCGCTGCCTGGAAGCGTCGCGAAATCGCTGTCATCGCTCCTGACGGCAAGTCGAGGCTCGACACATAGCCTTGGAGGCGGGACCGCTCAAGCCGATAAACCGTTAGCAGTTACAGCTTCTCGTAAGCAGATTGTCTACACGCAGCCCGAGTTCCCCTATTATAGCGGCGGGGGACCTGCGAAGAAGGCCGTCTTTAATTCCCGTTTCGCGAGGACATTTTACAGTAGCATCGACATAGCTAAGACAAGGGCCGTCGGTGCACTGGCCGCGGCCCGAAGAGCCGAATGGAGTCGAAGAGCTGCAATGTCTAATGGACGAACCGGAGAGCCGGCATCGCTCGAGAGGGGCAGACACCTTTACAGGAAAAAGAACGAGCGTCCAGTTTCTTCGGTTCAAAACTCTCCAGACATGGGGCGCCGAAGAGATGAAAAGGACAGTAAACATCAGGAAAAGTGGTACAAACCCAGGTTTAGCAAAGCCAGCGCCTATCGAGTCACAAAAGCAGTATCGATGGACTCGGCTTCCCGCCCATCTAGTGAGGAGAACACACCAACGAGATCCATATCGGTACCGGGGCGAGACTATTACCCCCCGAGTGGCGCATTCTACGAACGCGACGGGAGGCTCTATCAGGACGGCAAAGCTCTGCCGAAGAGTCTGAGCGAGATTCAAAGGGATAATTCGGACGCTAGGTGGTTCGAGAAGGACCCGATGACGGGGAAGTGGCATAAGCGGAAGATGAGAGAAGGGCTTGAGTGGCGGACGCGAGAGCCTGTCAAGACGAGTTTGCCTCCTTCTTTAGAGCCAACTTTTGCTCGAGAGAGGCCGTCGAGAGCGTGAAGGGGGGCTTGGGGGTTAGGGATAAAAGGGAAGCTATATCGAGACTGTATTTTTCTAGTCATCTGGTTTAGCTCGGGTGAAGGAAGCTTGACTATCGTTTGACTGAGAAGCTTCTTTGTTCAATGTCATGGGTCACTTAACACTTGCACATCGTTTTGAAGTTACATGTGAAGTCAATACATATCGGGGCGTATATGTGTCTAGGTTTATACTTCGTGCATGATCATGGCTATAACCGTTGAGAAATCCTGCGTCAACGGATAAGTTACTAGCAAGTACTTTGCCATGGATTTTGAAACTATTAGCTCGTCACTTCTAGAATCAGACATGTTATGGCCTCCTTTTTCACCTTGGAAGACTCCGACGGGACCCACGTGATCTCTTCAACCTCTCGCGCTATCACGTGCTCTCGCTCCTCTGCGCCAACGCATCGTCATCTCCTCGCGTCACAGCCTAGCGACGCAGATCCCCTCGCCACCGCCATGACAGAGATCTATGTCATCGATGACGAATCCGATGCGGAAGAGAAGCTCGGCGTCCGCAGAAGAAAGAACCATACGGAGGAAAAGGTTGGATGGACTGACGAGTCGGACGGCGCACCCGTGAAGCCCAAGCGCAAAAAGGCGAAGCGGAAATCGAAGCGACCGACGAAACTCTCTAGCGCCGGTGAGATCGAAGGTGATCCGGATCTCGATGGAGTTCCCGACTACCTGCAAGAGAGGCGACGGGCTTTTGACGCCAACAGGAAGCTTCATCACCAGGCTGCCCTCATGCTGCCCCCAGACTACAGCGGCATCTGCTTCGACGAGTCCGCGAGGCTGGGCGAGCTGCTCGAGAGGCCTCAGTTCAGCGGCATCAAGCCGTCGCGGCCGTATAGAGACCTGGACCTCCCCCAGTCGGCAGGCCTGATTCCCGCTTCCATAGCCCAATACCTCCGCGACTACCAGGTAGCTGGCGTGCGCTTCCTGCACCGCAAGTTCGTCTACCAAGAGGGCGGCATTCTCGGTGACGACATGGGCCTCGGCAAGACGGTCCAGGTCGTCGCCTTCTTGACGGCCGCCTACGGGAAGACGGGCGACGAGCGCGACGCCAAGCGCATGCGAGAGGTGCGCCTCTGCTGCGGCCGCTGGTATCCGCGCGTGCTCATCATCTGCCCCGGATCGCTCATAATGAACTGGAAGAGCGAACTCGCCCGCTGGGGCTGGTGGCACGTCGACGTCTTTCACGGGCCAAACAAGGATGACGTGCTTGGTACGGCACGATCCGGTCTGCTGGAGATCATGATTACCACGTACGACACGTACAAGAACAACCGCAGCGCCATCAACATGGTGGAATGGGATGCCGTCATCGCCGACGAATGCCACCGACTCAAGGACCGGTACTCGGACACGACAAAGGCCCTCAACGAGGTCAATACGCTGTGCCGCATCGGCCTCACGGGGACCGCCATCCAGAACAGGTACGACGAGCTCTGGACTCTGCTCGACTGGACCAATCCGGGCCACTTTGGTACCCGAGCCGAGTGGGCGCAGGCCATCACCAGGCCCTTGACCGTCGGCCAGTCGCACGAGGCCACCTTTGCTCAGCTCAGTCTGGCGCGTCAGACGGCCCAGAAGCTGGTTCACAACCTGCTGCCGCGGTACTTCGTCCGGAGAATGAAGACGCTGATCGCGGACCAGCTGCCCAAGAAGACGGACCGGGTCGTCTTTTGCCCTCTGACCGAGCTGCAGAGGACCGCATACGAGAACTTTCTGAGCAGCCCAGACCTTGAGGTGTTGAGGACCATCTCGGACCCCTGCCCTCACGGCGGCAGAAAAGGCTTCTGTTGTCAGACGGAGCTCCCAAGCGGGGGATCGTGGCAGCGCATCGTCTTCCCCAGCATCATCGTGCTGCAGAAGCTGGCCAACCACCTGACGCTGTTGGCGCCATCGGTCACGGACCAGCCGCCCAAGCAAGAGGCCCAGCTTGAGACGCTCCGAGCCTGCTTGCCCGACAGGTGGCGGACGCTCTACGAGGAGAGAGACCGGATAGGCAGCCTGGTTAACCCCGAGTTCTGCGGCAAGTGGAAGGTCCTCAAGAGGCTGCTCAAGTTCTGGCACGGCAACGGCGACAAGGTGCTCGTCTTCTCTCACAGCGTCCGGCTACTGCGCATTCTCCAGCACCTCTTCATCAACACCAGCTACAGCGTCAGCTACCTAGACGGCTCGCTGTCGTACGAGCAGCGGCAGGAGGTGGTCGACACCTTTAACTCTGATCCCACCCAGTTCGTCTTCCTCATCTCGACCAAGGCCGGCGGCGTGGGCCTCAACATCACGGCCGCCAACAAGGTGGTCATCATGGACCCTCACTGGAATCCTTCGTACGATCTCCAGGCCCAGGACCGGGCCTACCGCATCGGTCAGACGCGTGATGTCGACGTCTTCCGCCTCATCTCGCTCGGCACCATCGAGGAGATTGTCTACGCGAGGCAGATTTACAAGCAGCAGCAGGCCAATATTGGCTACACGGCCTCTTCTGAGCGCCGATATTTTCGCGGCGTGCAGGAGGACATGGACCGCAAGGGCGAGATCTTTGGCCTGTCCAATATCTTTACCTACCACGCCGATGCCAGCCTGCTGCAGGACATTGTGAATCAGACCAACGTGGCCGAGGCCAAGGCCGGCGTCAACCTGGCTGACGTTGACATGCAGCGGGCGGCCGAGGAAGATGATCTGGGCGCTGCGGTAAAGAATTCAGAAGACAAGGACGAAAGGGGCTTCGGCCAGCTAGCAGCCCTCCTGACGGCCGAGAACCAGGAGAAGGGACTGCAGACGCCCAAGGCCATGCCCAAAACGGACGCTATCCAGGCCATCCTCTCCTCCGCCGGCGTCGAGTACACACACGACAACGCCGAGGTAGTGGGTTCCTCGCGGGTAGAAGAGCAACTATCACGGCGGGCGGCCATGACGTCGTACGCAGCCGGAGACGCCGAGGGGCAAAGCGCTCTCTTCGCCGACGAGGATGAAGGGAGGGGAGAAGTCATTTACCGGCCGCCTGAAGATGTGTGCGTGCGGCAGTTTTGCGAGATGGCGAGGGAGATGGGGTTTGAAGGACCGACGGAGTTTGCGCTTGTGGTTGAGGGGTGGTCATTGGGGGCGAGGACGAGATGTCTCGATGAGTTTTATCGGGGGCGGGGCGGTCGTGAGGCCGAGGGAATTGAGGGAGAAGTTGGGGATGAAGTTGAGGAGGCAGACATCATGACGGGGATGAAGATGGAGGATGTCAAGTACATGTTCAAGAAGGCGGACGTCGGAGGTGAGGTCAAGGGTGTCAAGGGGGAGATTGAAGAGGAAGACGCCGGACACAGTTTCAAGGACGTCAGAGATGAAGAAGAGAAGAAGATCAAGGGAGAGTTGAGGAGAGCTGATGTCAAACATCGAGTTGAGATGGAGGACGTCCGAAACAAGGTCAAGAAAGAGGAAGCCGTCAAGGGGGAGATTCGGGAGGATTTCAAGAACATCAAGATGGAGGACGTCAACGAGAACACCAACCGTCAACCCAGTAACATCAAAGCCGAGCAAACACACATCAAGAGCGAGGCAAGCACTTGCAGCAACGTCCGACACACGCCTCAGCGGACCTCCATCTTTATACTCGACGACGACGACGACGACGACGAACTATAGAGGACATTTCTTTCATCTTAGATACCCCTTTCAAATTGAATAGACTCTTTACTCTCTGCATAGATGGCCTTGAACTTGAAGGCCTCGACAAGATTTCTCAGCAAGATGATCCAAATAACACCTAGCCTCAGCTGCAAACCATGGTATAAAACTCCCCAACGCCTCCCCCCCTTCCCCCCCAACCCTAAAGCAACTCGAAATCATCCAACTGATCCCGGTACTTCATAATATTCCTCTTGACACCACTCCCAACAACCCACGTCACGAAATCCTCCCTCCCCCTCGTAACCAAATACGCCGGATCGGTAACGGGCTCCGTGCCCACGCGCACCTGCCCCTGCTCAATCAACCGCGTAGCGTCCTGGACGGTAGGCGCCATCCTCAGCCTCGTCATGACGACGGGCAGACGGCGGCGGGCAAAGGCGCTGACCGTCACGCCCTTTTCCACCGACGATAGCTTCGTGCGCGTCGACAGGATGCCCGTGTCGTAGAGCTTGTCCAGCAGCTGCGTTTCGATCTTCTGGCGCGTTTTGTTGTCGGGGGGGAGGAGGGTGAGACGATGTGCTATTTGACGAAGAGACTACTCCCATCAACCCCCCGTCAGCAATGCATCCTGCAGCAACAGAGGAGAAGTTAAGAAAGGAGAGGTGGCACGCACACCGCAGATACGGTTATAGCGATGGTAGTCCTCGGGCTTCTGAATCATGTACCGGCGCGCAACCAACTTGTCGCGATGGTCCTTGTCTTGCTTGTAGGTGATGAAGTCTGTTTTGCGCAGGAGCTTTTGCTCGTGGTATTTGAGTTTGCGGACCATGGCGGGCTGGTTGTCGTTTCCTGGTTGTTGCTTGTGATGGTCTTGCGGATAGAAGATCCATGCCCTGGACTTGGTGGTGAGAAAAGTCGGGCGGCGCCAAGTTATTCCGCTCCGACTTCGAATTCAACTCCCCCATCCAAGCCTGCATCAGACAAGCTCCTTATCTTCACTCTCGCAGGCCATCCACAATTCCCTTTCTAGCCATGCCTCCCCGACTCTCCCCCGGCCTCTTTCGACTCCTCCCCCTCCGCCTCTCCCGCCCATCCTCGTCCAAAGCTCCAGGCTACACCAGCTCCGTCCCCCAAACCACACCCGCCTACAGCTCCTCAACAGGCTACACCTCGTCAACAAGCCAGCTCTCCTCCCTGGGCGCAAACCAGTCGCAAACGCATGGGTCCCGCTACGCAGGAGGCGACTCGCAAACCCGCGCAGCTCAAAGGGCCATGCAGCGCGCTGCTGAGAGCGTCGAGGCCGTGTCGATGACCGTCTCCAAGAAGAAGCAGGCCGAGGCCCTCTTGAGGCGGATGCCGCGTCGTTTCGAGCCGGGTGACCTATACGCGCCGCACGATCTCAGCCCCGTTGAGATGCATAAGCATCGTACCAAGACGAGGCGTGATAGTGACGTTGTTGATGCGTTGAACCTTCGTCCGCGGGACATGTACAAGGTGCGCAGCCACGATGCTTCTTACGAGCAATCGCAAGATGCCAATGCTGACCATGTCAGAACTTCTCCCTCATCCAAGACTTCACCAACTCGGCCGGCCAGATTCAGCCAAGATCCGTCACCGGCTTGCGTCCCGTCAACCAACGCAGAATCGCAAAAATGGTTCGCCGCGCTCAAGGCATGGGCATCTATCCCTCCGTCCACGATCACCCCGAGGCCCTGCGTAATCGCTTCTTCAATCCCGACGGTAAATGGTCTATGGAACGCAACAGGTAGAACGACAGATTGTTTAGTCAGAGCTAGCCCTCATACCGCGATCGATCTTGATCTGGCATAACTGGTTTTCGTCGAGCCGTCGCTTGACCTTGCCAAGCCTAGCCCACGCCTCGGGAAATTCGCTCTCGGCCCATTTTCGAAAATCTTCCTGAAGCCCCCGTCCGGGCAGCGCGTTGTGCGCCACCGCCAACCTGTGCATGTCGTCAGCGCGAAATTGCCTATTTGGAAAACTCTTACTCACGCCGTCGAGTCCGGGCCAGAGCCGACGATAGACGCCATGCCTCTCAGGAGCTCCTTGGCTTGGTCCACACTCCCGGTGCTGGTCATGGCGCCCACGTAGGCCACGTAGACGCGGGGCGGCACCTCCAGGTCCAAACGCTCTATCCGGGCCCATATCTCGCTCGCCTGCTCCGGGCCGCAAACGTCCTTCTCGAGAGCCCAAAAGACGGCCTCGAGGCTGGCGTACGACGGCCCCTTGGGAGAGCGCGTGATCTGCTCCCATATTCGGAGCGCCGTACGGGGCCTGCCGCAGCCGGTGTAGGCCAGCATCATGGCCGTGTTGAGCGTGGTGTCGGGCTGCACCCTCGTGTCCATCTTGAGCATGTTATGGATCATACCCAGGCCCTTGACATCAGGGTGACGGGCGAAACCCTCGAGGCAGTCAACGTACGTCTCCAGCCGGGGATGGAAGTCCTTGTTCCGGTGCTGGCGCATGTGACCGAAGACAAGGGCCGCCATGTCCGGACGCTTGCGGTTGAAAAAGGAGTGCATCAGCTCGGTCCGCCGTTCAAGCGTCATCTCCGGGAAGAACTGGCTCAGCAACTGGTAGGCGTCCCAGGCGCGGGCCGTGCTGGTGGATGAGTTGAGGCAAAAGGTCATGAGGGCCTGCTGGACGAGCATGCGCTGGGCCTCGCTGAAGAGGAACGAGTAGGCCGACAGCAGGTCCATGACGTCCATCTGCGCGTCGTTTTCTAGAAGACGTAGGCACAGCGTGGCCACCGTCTCGGGATCGAGCAACACCTCGTCCTCGTCGGCGGCTTCGAGGAGCTCGCGGACGTGGTCAAAATCGGGCGAGGGCTGAGCCGACAGCAGCAGCAGGTAGCTGTTCATCAGCTCTCGATACAGATAGACCAGCTCCGGTTTGGAGTCCTCTAGCCAAGCCCCACGGTGCTTGACCTGCTGGTAAGCGACCTTGGCCGCGGGTAGGTCGCCCGTGGCCATGCGTAGCTGCCAGACGATGAGGCATGTCTCGCCATTGGCCTTGATGCCTTTGGAGGCGCCCAGGTCCATGATCTGGTCGCCAAGCCGCGAGTTCCTGATCTCGACGGCGACGCGAAGCAGACCATTCAGCGTGTCCTCGTCAGGCTCCAACTTGACCTTGATCTTGTCGTCCGCATGTACCATGACACCCATGATTTCTTCGACGACTTCGACGCCCTGACCGGCCAACAGTCTGCTCTGCATTATGACATCCCAGTATTCCTTACTAGGGCGCGACTCCAAGAGGAGAAGAAATTGCGCCTTGGCCCATTCGATCCAGCCCCTGCGCCTGGCCCACGAGGCTATGGCACGAAAGGCCTCGACACGAACGGTAAACATGCTCGTGCCGCGAAGAAACCAGCGCTTCAAGTCCTCGTCATTGTCACGCTGTGACAAGAAGCAGACCATCAAGGACTGAATGGCGGCGCCATCCGTCTCGCGAGATTTCGAGGCACGTCCGGCTAACCGTCTGAGGGCAACTCCTTTGCCCTCTCTCGCCAGGCCACGGGCGACGGCCATCACAAGCCCGTCTTTCTCGTCGAAGAAGGCAGCCTTGGCACCGTAGTTGGGGTATTCAAATTTCGTTAACATTAGTGTTGAAGCTTCCTCGGCGGCACCGTACCGACTGAGGGCCCGTAGCAGGCTGGCCCAGAGATAGATCTTCAACTGTGGATTGACGCGTTCCTTGCAGACCTCGTGCAAGAGCTTGGCGAACTCGATGTGCTCCTCGCCCCTCTCCTTTGGCTCGATCTCGAGGAGTAAGCGGCGGGCCAGATCAAGGTCGGGGGGCGTCAGCTGCTGCTCCGGAGGCAGAGAAACCCCTTCACCGGGCCAGACGAGATATCTGAGCAGACGGCAGCACTGAATGGCCTGCGTGCGGTTGAGCGGGATCCTCCGATCGAGCTTGCTCTTCATCAACCTCCTCCAGGCGTCGACCAGCTCTCGCCGCGGCGGAGGACGAACACTTTCGAGCATTCGGCTCCTCCAGTTCATAATCTCCAGCCACCCGGGCTCGTACTCGGGCTCTCGGACCTTGCGCGGCGGTTCCTTGAAGAGCTGGTTGATGAAGGAGCGGCGGGAGATGCGTGGAGACCACGGTGGGCTGCCATCCAGGCTTCGGAGGGCCAAGACCGCGGAGAGATCCAGTGAGGGCCTGGGGCCGGAGCAGGCACAGCTGAGGACGACGGGTCGGCCATGGCGAGCCAAGCTGGCCCTCATGGTGGTTGATGCATCGTCGTGACCAAGACGAGCTTAGGAGCTGGGGGAGCTGTGGCAGAGGCAAGTTTAGCCGACTCTTAGCCGACGCCGATAAGCGACATGCTAGAGATAGGGTCAATCTAGGGTAGTCTACGAATACGTCGAGACATCAATTCAAGACCGATACACATGCAGTTCTGCCCCAGGTGCTGTAGAGCCACTCGACTTCTAGGTATTAAGGAATTCGGATTCGAGACGCATCAAGTGTGAGTGTCAAACTTACAGCCGATAGCAGCCAATCGTCTTCTTAATGCTATCACAAGAGCTAAAGGAGATTCACTTTACGTTCCCTTAGTTCTGTTTTCAACGTCCGATCTAATCAAGAGTCCAAGGCCCCTACCGAGACAATTGTATGCGTGGACTAAAGCCGCTAACACAGACATCAGTATTCTTTCTCTAAGAATTATATTAGCCTGACACCCGTTGCATCGATAGAGCTCGTTGTCCTACGACTGCTTCAATGCGATGACAAACACGTTCACCCCGAGAGTGAACAACAAAGTCCAGCCCAAAACAGATCGTACTTTTCACGAACTCGTATATACGACACTCATCCACCAGCCTCAAAAATAACGATCCCCTCTTGCCTCCCGAGGTCCAGAAGTCCAGTCACCGGAAGACTCACGACTGATGTCTCTCAACGACTGCAGCACCAAACTGTCTCGACTGACCGTACTGCGGGAGCTCCTCCAGTTTAGAAGGGTGGACGACCTGCACTGCCTCCATCTCGACCTGGAGGCTGGTGACTCCCTTTAGCGGGATGATGGTGCCGTCGAGCTAAGGAAGAAACTGTCAGCTTGCCAACCACGACATAGGTACTGAGATTCCGATACCTTTCGAATCTCAACCTCGACAGTTGGCTTCCGCCCTCCAGCCCTCTCCTCAAGAATCGACGCCAGCTCTTCAGCTGGAGCGACAACGTCAAGCCCAAAGCCCGTATTCACAATCCCCTTCTCAGGCCTGCCCATGACCGCCAGGCTCCCAGCCCTTGTCCCGTTGACAAACAGACTGACTCGACACGGCCTCTCAAGCTGAGCGACGTCAACGCTCATCTTGGCAAAGTACCGCGTCGCCGGCTCGCCCCTCTTCTGCACAAACCCAGGTCGGTTGGAGCCATAAAGCTGGTTGATGAGAGTTGTAACGTCCTGCCTCATCTGCTGTTCGTTTTTCTGCCACCATTCTATGCCAGCGTAGCTGTAGCCAAAGTTCCAGATGGCGCGCACGGCCGAGGTCGTTAGGAAGGCACGGCGGCGGTCGAAGAAGGGCTCCAGAGGGGAGTCCCAGGTGATGATGGTGCCCTGGCGTGTTGCGAAACGGGAGAGGCCTGCGTACGGCTGGGAAAAGATGTCCTGATCCGGACGAAGGACCTGCCAGAAGGACCAGAGCCTGTCGACTTGGGTGTGGTGCAGCACGCTATACGCAAGTCGACGATGGATCGTCCCGTGGTTAGTAGAAGACTCCTGACTTGCAAGCAGAGAGACACTCACAAAAGAGGATCAAACGCCGTAAGAGCAAATTCGGAAAAGATATTGCCACACGCAGCATCCAGATGGATCTGGTTGTGAATCTGCTCGACGCTCACAAGCCCGCCGCCAAGGGAAAACTCGCTATAGTTGGCAGCGCGAGTAAGAATATCATACTGCTCACTTGTCAGAAAATACCCTCTTCCAGGGCGTAGAGACTCACCGTCCACTGCCTAAGCGGCCGACTACCCAGGAGCCCATTCGCCGACTGCGGATAGCTGCTCGGCGCCGAACACCGATACGTCTCGGCCCTCATCTGGGCATCAAAGGGCCCATACTTGCCATTGAGCGCGTCCTGCGGAAATCGATACGGCATCAGCGGGTTCGGGATATCGATGGGAAGGCCCTGGTTCCCTGTGACGCGGACCGTCGCCCAAGTCGTCGCGGGTGGCACGTTAGAGTCGGAGGCCCAGTCCCAGTAGGGTGAGCGCAACGTTTCGGCCGCCTGAAGCCACTGGTCGCGAATCTCTTGCGGATACGCCGATGCGATCTGCCTGGCCTTTTGGACGAGGGTTTGCTGAAAGAGGTTTCAGCCCAATCATCATTCACGGTCAGGATGGATTCAAGTGGGTGCTTACCTCGAAAAGAACGATATAAGCCCGATGCCAGGACAGAAACAGGTTCTCGTTGTGAGGGCAGTATCCTCCCCAAGCCTCTCCCACGCCAGGTCCGGCACCGTTCCACTCAATAAAGGGAAGTCCGTGGATGCCTGGACGACTCAGAGCTGTTCCCCAAGGTGACACGCGCGTAACCCTTACCCATGAGCTGAAAGTACGACAGCTGGTAGTCGTCGGGATCGCGCTGCATCTCCAGAAGAGCAAGGTTGTACAAGCTCCACTGAGGCCCCCCTTCAGCCTGAAGATCATTGATGTTTCTCCGCATTGGAGTGGCCTGCTGGTTGACGGGTACTCCCGTGACGGGCACGAAGTTCTGGGCCAGCCCCTGCAGGGCGGCGGCCAGAGCCAGCAACAAGACGGAAGCTATCGATGCCATGTTGTCCCAGTTGTCTCGACTGTCGTCTGCTGGAGTGAGAAGTCGGATAGCGGCATGATATGGCAACCATGGACTCGAAGCCTCTCCGCCATTGTTGCGGGTTGCAACAGCAACGACGGCATGCAGATGAGCCCCTGCGGCCTGCATTCCCTGAGGCGGGCTGCCTCGGGCTCCGATGATTAGTCGTCCTTCGGCGAGTCGGCATCTCGGACAAGACACATGAGGCCTGGATGACGGCTATGGGACGAGGCCTCTGGACGCTATACGGAACAAGGAAGCAGCCAAAAGTCCCCCTTGTCAGCAAGAGACGAGACAGAGGGGAAAAAGTCCCAATGACGGCGTCTCCACGGATGCTTTGTTCCGAGGGAGTAAGGCTCGGTGCATTTGCTGAGACATGGTATGAGTAATGCCGTGTTATTACCCATAGTCGTAGGTGCTTCGTCAACTCTCGGCCGGCAAGGACGGGGCCGGCAAGACGGGATGGAGAAATAATAGGGGACGCCTTGCGTTGCAGCCCCTCGAGCTCGTATGTAATGGCTTCTTCCCGCGCTGATGCCACCTGCAGACGACCATCTCACTCGCGACGACATCTCGTGTAACGACGTGTCGGCCGTTGCTAGGCCAGTCTGCTGCGGCCCAACGTCGACCGACCAACCGGAGGCGAGGGCCCCGATGCATGGTGTTTGTATTGAAGCAATGTATATGTATGTGGCTGATGCTGTACAGATGCGTATGTCGTATTCTTGCCTATACGAGACACAACTCACCATCATCCGACGACCCCAGAAGGCTGGTCGGCAGCCGGAGCCGAGCCGGTTCATCCGGCCGAGCAGACGTCCTCAGGCCAGGGGTTCGTGGGAATCTGTCTTCTATTTCGACTGAAAACCAGCACAGATGTGGCACGATTCGACGCAACAGAAAATGGCCCATCCTCGCTCTATCCAGATGTCAAGCGCAATAATAATGCAAGCCGGCCATGGTCCCCGGAAAGTAAAGACTGATGGGTGGCGCGCTAAACAAAGCGAAAAAAAAAAAGAATATATCCGTCTCTAAGCGTCCGCAGCTGCACGGTCGGCGTCCTCTTCGCTGTCGGTGAGGTCGACGGACAGCTTCCGGGCCTCGTGCTCCGTCATCTCGCGGTAGGTGCTCCAGCTCAGGCCGAGGAAGGCGACGATGATCATGGAGCCGCCGATGATGGCAGCCCAGCTCAGGGGTTGGCCCGTGAGGAACCAGTCGGCCAGGGCGACGATGAAGATGGTCAGCAGGGCGGCGACTGACGATAAGACAGGCGACGTCAACGAGATGAGGACCAGGAACGAGCCGCTAAAGGTAGCGTTGGCGAGAACGGCCACGAGGACCAGCCAGCCGGTCGAGGCGTCGGGCAACTCAAACTTTTCGATACCCAGGACGTGCAGAATGGGCAGCGGGATCCACAGAACCGTCAGAGTGAAGAAGCCGATGCAGGCGCCGAATGTGTTGGCGAAGATGGTGCCGCGTCCGGGGGAGACGCCATCGGGCGGACAGGCGTAACGCTTGTACAGCACCTCGTACAAGCCGTAGAGGACGGAGCCGATGCCAATGACGAGATTGCCGACGAAGCGGCTGCCAGCGCCGGGCTGATGGCCCTTGCCGACTGACTCGCCCGTGTCTCCGTAGGCGACGATGAGGACGCCGACGATGGCGATGAAGACGGCAACCGACTTATCGAGGCGCAAAGGCTCGCGCAGGATGGGCACGGAGAAGACATAGGCGAAGAAGGCGGAGCAGTTGTAGATGGCCGTCAGGTCCGAGGGCGTCGTCAGGCTGACGGCCACGTACCAGCTGAGACCGGCCACAGTCAGGGCCGAGGTGATGAAGGCCGTGGTGCGGATCAGATACATGGCGGGACGAGCCCGGCGCTGGGCCGACGGAGTGAAGACATCGAGCGTCTGCAGCTCAATCATTGCGACGGTCGAGGCCAGCATCTGCCTGTGACGGCGCCAGAAGACGGGCCACGGCTCGTCACGCTTCTGGAGGCGCAAGACCAGCAGCATGGCGGGCCACAGGACGATCCAGGAGCCGTGGGTGAAGTACATCATGCAGTAGGCCTTGTCCCAGCCGAGATCGTGCTGTATATGGGCGCTGAGCTCCGTCTGGATGGCAAAGGTGACGAGGCTGACGGCGAGGAAGAAGGCGGCGTAGGTGTACTTTTTGCGAGCCTGGGCGGCGGCGGCGGCGGCGAGGGGGCTCCGGCTGCGCATTGTCGACCGGCGGCTCATGGGCGGAGGGCGACCGTCGCCGTCATCGTCGTCGGGCCACAGGAGGCTGGTGCCGGCCTCTCCGTTGGACTCGGCCGTCTCGGGCTTGTACAGCAGCGGCATGCCGGCGGGCTCGGGATGACGTTCGGGAGAGGAGACGGGGACGGCTTCGGGGCCGCGGGCCTCGTGGGCTCCGCTACCGTCGGCGTCCATGGCGTCTGGTCGGGGCAGCGGAGGGCGAGGAGGAGTGACGTCGGCCGGTCCGGGGTGGCATGTGGCGGCTGGAGGGAGAGGCGGAGACGGAGACTGAGTTGGAATCGGAGTCGGAGGCGGAGTCGGAGGAGACGGCGATGAGGGCCAAGACGGAGCAACGGAGATCGACGGGCCTTTCAAGGCGGTGAGAAGGCGACCTAGGAGGGGCTGATGCTGAGGGTCGGTGAAGGCTGGATGCGATGGGAGGGAGGCTGAGAGGCAGGTAAGTATGTAGGTGGTGGGAGTCGGCCTCTCCCTGGCTGACGGAGGATAACAGGTTCGTCTAGGGTTGAGAGTCGCGCGTCGGGGTCACAGGTGTTGTCTCTAGGATTCGGCGCTGTTGAGGGCTGGAAGAATGACCGGATGAGGATTGAAGCATCGCGTGCCTTGCATTCACAACGACGTTGCAGGGCCCGATGTGGATGCACTGTGCTGGATCCAGCACCTCCATTTCTTCTTCAGGGGGGTTGCAAGGGATGTGAGTGGGCGAGGAACGGGTGCAAGTCTTCTCGACGCCAATTTCTGTGGGAAGGTACTTCTCGGCTAACCCCCTGATCTGGTCTGAACGGCTGAACCCCCCATTGTCAGCTTGTCGCGGCACAGCAGAGATCATTACGTGATCGAGCTATCTATCACGTGTCCCGAACGGGGATTCCGAAACCAGGCCTTGAGCCTGTTCCGTCTCTGGCTTCGTGAAACGCACTGCGACGGTGCGAAAATTCGCTCGAAACCGCCCCGTGGCCTGCGGGAAAGCGGCTGACGCTGACGAGAGCTACCGGACACTGGGCAGCTTACGAGCTACAGGTTAAGTAGCTGCGGCTAGCTGCGGCCGTTGAACAGACAAGGCGAAGAAGCAGCTCGTCGAGCCAAGCCGGCTTTCATGCTCCTCGATACTCGAGAACACCATCAGCAACAACGCCCTCACTGCTCCCGGCATCCTCCAGCTCTCCCCGGGCCGGACACGGGCCGAAGGTGGGGCCGCTTGGGCCTCGACGCACGGGACCGCCGTTTTCTTCTGCCGCGGGACCGTTTTACCCTCTACCCCGTCACGCGCCGTTGCCGGCCGGCACTCAAACGGTCACCGGCTAGCGTCATGCCATCTGCCGTCTTTCTTCACCGGGTCACGGGCGGATGGTGGTGGGCTGCATCCCGTATGGGCGACTTGCAGAAGAGCTCTGCTCACGAGGTTGTTCGGAGGCCTCGGGACTGCCAGATACAGAGGCAACTCTAATACAGGATGTGGAATGACGGCGACAGTCAGAAATCATCTTTTCTAGATTCTTTCCCTCGGCATCGACTCTGCACGTTTACCCGTCTCGACTCTCCCTTTCCACGCGTATTTCGAGTAGCTCGCCCCTGAGCCCCGAATTCCTTTCCTCAAATAGCCCTTACTGTCCTTTCTCAGCGGCTACCAGCCTCATCTCATCCTCAGACGGCAGAGAGCGACGGTGGTTGCCCCCGTTGTCGTCCGGCCGCCGACCGATATTAGCGAGCCCGTTCCCGTTCCGGTTCTGGGCCTCAGCGGCTTGTCGCGCCGGCTGGTTGGGGGTGCGGCCCCCGGGGTTTTGCAAGAACCTGGTCCTAGCCTGCCAGACGGCCGGAAGGGGATTCGGCGTGCGGGCGCCGCCCCCGCCGCCAAACTGGTTGTTTGCCGGGGCCCAATTGTTGGAGCGTTCCCGCTGAGAGCCGTTTCGATCTGGCTCACGGGGGTAAGGGCTTGCGTTGGCCAGGCCAAACGCCAAGACGAGGACTTGAAGAGCGACGTAGGCGTGCATGGTACAGAAGTAAGGATGGCAGTTTGGACGGAGAGTTGCGGTTGTTGCTGCGAGTCTGGAATAAGCTGTGAAGGAGACGCGGCCTGGGCGACTTTTATACTCTCCCAGAGATAATCGGCGAGCCTCTGGACTTCACCAATAATTGGGGATATGATGCCCTTGCGATAGCTACGGCCGCTCATAGCCGCCGCCGGTTGGCGTTGTCTTGCGCCGTCTTACCATGTGGCGACTGATATCAATAAGCCATCGCTTATTTCACTCTCCATCTCCCAGAGCATTGTGCTTGAACAAGTCGAATTCTGATTCGTCGTCTCGATTAGTTGCTGTTGTCTTTGCCTCATGTTGGTTTGCTCTATTCTCACAGACTGCTCTCTCTCCTGACGTCTTCTCGGACCTAAGAAACTTTTGAAAAATAAGATTCCATTAGAGATTCACGTGCCTATACAGGTTGTTTTATACCATGTAATGATCTGTCATCCGAAAGCCTTGGCAAAATCCTCCCTCATTAATCTCTCGACCATCCCAGTTGGTCAAAAGCCCAGAACATCATCACTAGTCGCTTTCTCAAGCTTAGATGCGTGGCGCAGTCTCATCTTAACACGAAGTTAAATCATGTGTTATCTTCAAAACCCCCAAAATCTTACTGATGGCGATTCCGAGGGCTCATACAACTCCGACTCGTCACGAGATGACAGCCCTCCATACACACCAGATGAGCTCGCTGACATCTTCCTCGACTTCTATCGCTTCTTGTCCACGCTTCACTTTGACCCTGCCCACCTCAAGGTCGCGCCCTCGGGCGGATGGCCGAACATTACGCGCGAAGCCAGGCCGGAATGGAAGTCCGACGAAGCCATCGAGGTTTTACGACGGCTTCCTTATTTCGATGCGAAGACGAACAAGTCCATGATTCACTACAAGTCGATTCTGATCGACTACTCGTCTATGGAGCCTCAAGACTTCTCCGCCGAGGATTGGATGGAGGAACTCATGGAGTTCTGGAACGATGAGGACATAACTGACCCAGCCTATGTCATCGCCATCGCATCCGGGCACGAGTCGTTTGGCCGATCCATATGGCTCGACGTGAAGCACGGCATGATCACCGAAGACCTCTGCCGCATCGACCAGCTATCTCCCAAAGACGTGAAAGACTGGTTTGCCGACCTCAAAGAGCGGTATCTCACACTCAAGCTCATTCCCTCCAAGTGGCGCGCCACCATCGAAGCCGATGATGTGCCAGAGCGAGCTTCTAGCCTCGGCCTCATCACCCTGGAAGAATTGTGCGCCCAGACGGAGTCTTGGGGGACCAACTTGGATGTCCAGTACCTTCGCCAGATGTATCGTGAGCTTGGGTGGCCCGATGCTTTTCGACGCGAGGAGGCTGTGAGGGCTGTCAAGGAGGTGATGAACTTGATAGAGGATCGGCGCATGGATTGGGAGGTGTTCTTGTACGATGAGGAATACTATCGGCTGTAAGTTGACGGTGCGGCATTCACAATAGAGCTTATTCCTTCTCCAGTCTAGACGCTATAAGACCGCATTTGATGCCTGTTGCTGCCCGTGTTCTTGTCATCTATCTCCCAGGCCCCAAGAGGAAAGTTCCCCATCTGTTCAAAATCTGCCGAAATCCCGGTAGCACAATACCCCTGAGACCAGGCCAACACTATCCTCTGGACCATACCCAGACTCCCGTTAGTGTCGATGGCAACACCAAAAGATCTCTCCGAGGGCCGCCCTCTGCACATGTTGGATATGATTCGGTTGGGAAGAGATCCACGGCCTCGAATTTGATCGGCCACGGTGTTGAGCGCAGAGTTTGCCGTAGGCTTAGAGAGCTTCGCTCCAATGTAGACGCCGACATCAATGTCACCGTGGTGGCCGAAGATGAAGTTCTCATTGCAGTTATCCCGGGCATTGAAGTAGTCCCTCGTGCCCTCTACCAAGCGAGCGACGTCTTCTCCGCTGCTGTTTCGTCCCTTGATGCTCATCATCAAGCTCAGCTTGGCCAGCTTTTCCACCCCTGTCTGTATGCATGCCGGCTCATTCTCGAGACTCGGCCGCCACAAACCCGGGTCTTTCTTTGGGTTCGCCATCGGCGGCAGTAATCTCCTGGGATCGTCTTCGGGGACGGGCTCGAGGGTGCAGACACGGAACAGTATCGTAGACAGCGGGTCGTCAACGGGCTGCGTGACAGTCAAGTGCAGAAGCATAGGCTTCTTGCAGCGGCGCAGTCTTTCCAGCGATTGGAATGTCCTCCAGCTGTGTACGTTGGCATAGTCTAGGCATGCTAGAGGGCAGGCATTTAGGTCTGGGTAGTAGCCGGTTCGATTGCCACGGGGCAAAGAGTCGTCGGCAGCGGTGAGACCGCGGATAGAATGCACGAGACCGGCTGTCCATAATAGGCTGAAGTGGGCGATTCTCATGATGGGCGAGAACGAAGTAACGAGAAATGTGCGGCTCAGACGAAGGCGAGACTTGTATTGCAGGGACGTGAAGACTTTGTATATGTCGTAAAGGAGTCACGCAGAGAGTATCTATGTATGTAGAAACAGAAAAGTGGTGTAACCATCTGCGAGTTGCGTGGACATTGTCCCGCTGTATTGAGTTCGATATCGTCAGCCCCCTACATGTATGTATGTTCGGTTGTTTTCCTAGGTTTATACATATCAATCAATGTCATGAATTCCTAATGCTAGAGATGTATTTGCCATAGTAAAAGCTCTTGTCTCCCTAGCACGCTATTTTCTACACAGGCCATGATCTCTTCCCTGTTTGCCCATATGTAGTTAAGTATTCAGAACATTCGAGGAGCTGGATGGAGGTAGTCACAGCAGAGAATTAGACAGGGGTCTGGCATGGCTGCCTCAATAGACTTTGCCAGTGGGCAAGCTTTCTGCATCGTTGCACAGCTGCCTCTACCGTGCCACAGATGTTCACACCTCGGTTGTCTAGTCACATGGCATAAGTCACTCTGCCTGCGGACGTCTGGCTATCGCTGGTGGTTTTACACGTCAAGTATCCATGACCCTTGACCCGGAATGAGTCACTACGTAAAGCAAGTTTCTACCACCGTCGCCCTCTAGAGAAATGTGAAGCCATTATTCTATCGTATTATGCAGGCCGCACAGCTCATATGGAGGACGTTCACTTCAGAAGCGGTAGATGGCAACGTGCAACCCATCTTGTGTTTGGCTGTCTGACTGAAGCATCACTTTGCAATCTCCCATCATCAATCAACATGAGAGCGGTGATGACCGGTCTTGCGGTCGAGTCCATAACCATTACGGCATTCATGTCCAGGCTCCCCTTCACAACGAGACGCCAACCATCACGAGTGAACACTAGACTTGTCAACAGTGCGACCGAGACTCTCAGCCAGTGCTTCGACCCGCTGCAGCCAGTCGAAAGTTTCGCTCGTAGCACCGATCTTGACACTCGCACGAGCACTCACTGGAGCTAGGAATTCTCGGGATACCAGCATACTCATGTTCCTGCACAGTCGAAGCCACGCGCCCTCAACACAGTCGTGACGATAACGGGCGGCGGGAGGCCGTACTAGAACGATTGCTAGTACGGCTACGAGGCAGCCAGGAGGATCAAAACGAGTAATGACTTCGACACTGTACATGTAGCTATGGCCGGAAATATCGAGCTGTGGTCGTCTCTAGCTGACTGAGGCCATCTACGATGAGGTCATTGAGCGGTGAGCAGGTGCGGGTGACCGTAGAGGCATGTTTAGCCCCTGCCATGGACTCTACCATAGGTATGAATGGCTGTTTGAAAAGTGCGTCTGACTTGATAAGGGCGGTTGATGTTGGGTCGTTGCCTTGCTGTTGGCTTGACGACGCAATTGTCGAGGAGAAACTCACGTGATCTTCTTCTAGCAGCCAATCAAAATCCCTACACCTGCTGGGTATCCCCACTCAGCCAATGAGCTTTCGCTAGCGCAATGCGTCATCGTTGATGCCTCAGCCTCGTCAGCGTTTGCTGCCTCAGCCTCGCAATAAAGCGGCACGCCCGGTTACCAGTCCATCGTCCTTCCACTCTCAACAAGATCTCGTGCATCTCGACGAATCGTTTCGGCGCAATCGTCCGCCATGGAAGTTCATCTTCTCGTCTACGACCTCTCCCGCGGCCTCGCCCGTCAAATGTCCATGGGCCTGCTGGGCTTCCAGCTCGACGCCATGTATCACACCTCGATTGAGCTCGATGGGCGCGAATACGTCTATGACGGTGGCATCATCACAATTATTCCCGGGTCGTCTCATCTGGGTCGGCCCATGAGGAGAACGCTGCTCGGCACTACGCAATTGCCAATGCATGTTATTGACGACTATCTCGACTCGATACGGCCAATCTTCACCCTCGAGGTACGCCTTGATCTCTCCCTTCCTCCTCCCAGTAGGGGCTGACGTTTTCGTCTAGGCTTACGACCTCTTTCATCACAACTGCAATAATTTCACAGACACCTTTTCCAACTTTCTCGTCGGCAAGGGAATCCCCAGCGACATCATCAACATGCCCCAGGCCGTCCTCGCCTCCCCGATGGGTAGGCAGCTGTTCTCGCAACTCTCGCAAGGAGTCGGCGGCGGTCAATCCAACGGTTCTATACTCGGGCTTGAGCAGAGCGCTACCAGTGCTCAACAGCAACCATCAAGTCGCGCAGGATCCAGACATCAGGTGCACGTCATTTCCAGACAAGAGGAGCTCACCCGAGCACTAGACCAGGCGAAAAGATGCTGCGCCATCATATTCTTCACCTCGGCGACCTGCCCGCCCTGCAAGGCCCTTTACCCCGTTTACGACGAGCTGGCCGACGAGTTTGGCGCCCACGTGTCCTGCATCAAGGTCGACGTCTCCCGGCCCGACGCTGCTTCCATAGCCAAATCGTACTCGATCTCGGCCACACCCACATTCGTCACCTTTCTCAAGGGGCAGCAGGAGAGAAGATGGACGGGCGCAGATCGGGCCGGACTGCGTGGAAGTATCCAACTCCTGGTACAGATGGCCCATCCTGCGCATCCCCACGAGAGGCTTCGGCTCCCCAGCTTCTCCGACGCCCATGTGAAGCCTGTCTTGTTTCCCAAGGTGCCTCCCGTGGCCAAGCTCATGGCAAGACTGGGAGACGATGTGACGACCAATCCGGAGATGCAGAGCCTCAAGGTATTCATCGAGAAGGGGAGCAGCCAAGCTACGATGCCAGACATGAGGCGGTTGTCGGGCTTCATTGTTGACTCGGTTGCACAGCTGCCTGCCAGCACCTTGTTTGCCGTCATCGACGTGTTCCGGTGTGCTCTCAGCGATGTGCGCATCAGCGGCTACTTCGCCGAGGAAGAGGGACGGAAGACGGTGTGTCGTGTTCTCGACTCGGTCAACAAGCAAGACGACTGTCCCTATCCACTACGGCTCGTGACTCTTCAGATGGGGTGCAATATGTTTTCGACGCCGCTCTTCGCAGACGCGGTTCTCGGTCACGACAGTCTAAGGGCTTCGGTGATCCGTCTAATATCTTCGAGTTTTCTCGACGAAAGCCACAACAGTGTCCGGGTAGCAGCCTCGTCGCTTCTCTTTAACCTGGCACTGGTCTACCGCCGGGCCAGGGGTACTGGGACCGCATCCTGCTCCCCGTCATCGAGCAATCTCCCGGTGGACGACCAGGTCGAGCTGGCGGCGTCGGTAGTCGAGGCCATCGACCAAGAGAAAGAGTCGGCCGAGGCGCTTCGCGGTATGCTTTTGGCGCTGGGTCACTTGACCTACGGCATGGACCTCGACGGCGAGCTGGCCGATCTGTTGAGGGCGCTGGATGCGCAGGGAACCTTGACGACTAAACGGGGCGTGTTTCCGTCTGAGGCTGGCATCGTGCAAGAGGTTGCCAATGAGTTGCTTGGGAGTGATAAGGGGTTAGCGAGGCCATAGGTACAGTGAGTCTAGAGGAGATTGTTTGTATAAACGTGTATGACGTTGACTGGGTTGCTGTATTGTTTAGATAGACTCTCAGGGCGTTGACTTGGACGGGTGAGGAAAGAGCCTTGTTATCCTTGATGAATGAGAACTAGCATCACTAAAGCCCAGTGTTATTATTCAAAGGTCCCATATGTATCGATCTTCGCAAACAAAAGTATGTCACACTTGAGTCCAAGGTAGTCCTGATCTTCCCCGGCCATTCAATCTCATAAGACCCTCGTCACGACATGAACAAACAAAATTTGAGACTACTTGTGGCTGACCCCTGCACCTGATACTCACGACTTTTGATGTTGTCTCCGGTTCTTCTTGGCAGCCAAGTTGGGTTTCGCATACAGTTGATCAATTTCCTCGTTCGTCAGCCTCGGCGGTTGGTTCCGTCGGTTGGCTGTGTCGAGATGCACCGGCAAAGCCCGGTTATACTTTTCGATGGTCCCGTAACCGCTAGAAATCGGTCTTTTGCCCATTCTGTCAGAGCTCTCGTAGCTACGGGAAAGCTGAAGACTGCTAGACGGGGATCTGCCTTTGCTCCTGTAAGGCTCGGTATAGTCCAAGGCCCCTTGGCCGTTCTTTTGCAGCGCCAATGGCGAGTTTGGCTCATCGTATATGTGGTTGACCGGTCGCTTGCGGTTCCGGAGACTGGAGCTTAGGGTGTTTTGAACCGGTGGTGGCGGAGGCGGTGTTGTTGGCGGCGGATAGCGACGGGGTTCAGTCCTCAGTCTGTCGAGCACCGAGCCCGGGCCTGGAACCGGACCCCTGCCGTAAAAGCCTTGACTGGATGAGATGCCAGTGGATGAGCCCTGAGTAGAGAACGAGTCCTTTCCAGAACCATGCTCCTCTTTGTAGAGTCTCTTGCGGTCGAGTTCATAATTGCTACTCCCAGTAACGCTCAGAGGTCTCGATAGAGTGCCCACTCCGCTGGATGAGAGGTCGTTCTTACTGCTGAACGCCGAGGTCTGCTTAAGGGGCGTCGAGTAGTCTTTCAGCACCTCGACCCGTGGGACGAAAGCGGATTTCAAGTTCTCTCTGGGCCGCTGCAGAATGACGAACTCGTGGTTGGCTGGGACTCCGAAGCCAGTTTCGGTCTGTGTCTTGCCGCCTGTTTTCCAGTACTTGGGCTTGAGGATTGCCGGTGCCTTGTCTCCGTACTTGCTAAGGGACCATTTAGTCCAGAAATTGGCGTAGCAGGACTGGGGGACAAGGAGAAGACAGGTCGCGCAGGCGAGGATCCACAGCGTCGAGGGCGGGCGCATAATGAGTGATGGGATACGCTGCGGAAGCTCGCTGGCAAAACAGAAGAAAGGTGCTGCTGTTCTGAAGTTGTCGTTTGATGCTAGTGATTGGCGTTGAGTTATATATCCGCTCAAAAGCGTCCTGAGAAGATGTAACGTCGGTCTATCGAAGCGTGAAAGCCAATCCGCGATCTATACGCACCAAAGTGAGCGTATAGTTCATTCTAAGCTCCTCCAATATCACCACTCACTTTTGAGGTCTGCGTGCTGACCCTGCCTGATCCCCGATGGCTGAACTAAAAACTGGCCCAGAAGGACTGCAAGCGTACGTGCGTGCGTCGGTAGACGGGGTCATTATCCACGCCGGGTTCAATAGAATGGGCGGCTATTACGGAGGTTCTCGGGGACTAGGAGGGCTTCAGGCCGACTGAAGATCTTTAATTGACCCGATGCTTAGTCTTTTGCGAAGACCATGGCAGCGAATATTACTCAAATTGGAGTTAATTGTCAAGCGGCCACGGCATCGACGACTAAGGAGAGAGGAAAGTTGACTGCAAAGACGTGAGCAAGATGGGGTTTTTGGCAACTTGAATATTTTTCTAGCGGGTAGTGATTAATGTGACGGGTAAAAGAGCCGTTGGTGCCGTGATGAGGCATATCTGTATAGAGATTGTCCCAATTCAGGGCGTGGCGCAATTCTGAGCCGGTCTGGGCTCGTCCATCTTGTCACGGCTTTGCGGCAGAGGGGAATTGGTCTTGGGGCCTCGGCAGAGGTCTTGGTATCGGCAGGGTGAATATTGTGCTGTCGTGGCTTTTGTCTAGCTGTCTGTTGGCTACGATGTAGCTTGGCGATGAGTTTACGGATAGAATCCTGTTCATCCGAACGATGAGAGAAGCTTCTCTCTTCAGATCACTTTGGTAATTATATTGCAGTGTGTTGGTCACAAGAATTAAAATAATATGGATTGAAGAAAATAGCATCTTAGCTACCTTTATCTCCGTAACTTCGGTAAAGAGCAAGATGGCACGCGTAATCTGGGCAAAGAGATGCCCATGGCCGAACATATTTAGGGGGGTGGCAAAACCATGTATGCCGTGTTGAGACTTTTGTTACTTCACCTGAATCCTTAGGCTGTTGAAGAAAGATGGAAGTCAGCTTGGAAGCTACGGGACTTTACGGGATCAAGGCCTACATGATAATGCCTATTCGTGCCATAGGCGTTTTTCAACGTCGTTGTTGCGTTTTCATACATTAGAGGAGATGCACCTAGCATTATGTTCCATGCAGATAGACGACGCGTAAAAGACACATGTCGAAACCCTGCCAAAAAGCCATACACCCGCAGAGAACAGAATACGCGAGAATATGCTATTGACAAGTTCAACATATCTTCTTAAATACATACAACGACCATCACTCATATTCCTGAAGATCTTGCTCTTCAGCTGGAAAGCCATCTAGTTCCATGTCATCGCCTTCCAAGAGCTTCCAGGTCTCTCGCGCATCGGGGCCTCCTTCCTCATCGTTACCACTTCCCTCTCCCCCTACCTCTTCTACCCCCTCATCCATACTCATTTCAGCCCCGGCAGAACCCTTTTCCTCATCCAGTCCTCGGGAGGCCATATCTGTATCTGGGTCATTGTTCAAAGGGACTCCATACACAAAGTCTCCGAGGTCCTCTTCGTCGAGCTTATCCTTCTCCCCCTTTGTTATCGTGGAATGGTCAGCCCCGACCTTGCCCCTACTCCCACCGCTCTCGACAGTCGACTGCTGGCCCCGAGAGTCGGTGCTGGAATAGTCTTTGCTATTCTGACCGCGGCTGTCGCTGTAATGGCCGTTGTAACCGCGGCTGTCGGTGCCTATGCTGGTTGCTCCCTTATCGACGAAGGCTGCCGAGTTGACGCCGACGTAGGTGCCGCCATTGGCACCGCGGTTGTCGGTTGCGTCCTTGCCGCTGCTGTTGTCAACGTAGCCGGTTGTTGTAGGGATGCCGTTGCTGACCAAGTCGGGTGCTAGTTGCTGATCTTTCTTATTGGTGACGGAATGGAACTTGTAGCTGGGAGAGATGTGGTTGTAGTAGTTGTTGATGGGCCCGTAGTTTGGGGGCGGAGGGTAGAAGCCGTGATAAAGGGGGTACGGGCCGTGCGAAGGGTATAGAGGGTGCGCGCTGGGATCTTGATTGTGGCCTCGGGCCTGCTCCTCGGCTTGTGGGGGTCTTTTCTCTCGTGGCATGTTGGAGATGTCTAGATCATAAGAATCAGGGCCATTTGACGGATGCCGCGGATGGTTAGGTGTATTATCCGGCTTCTCATTGTAAGTTTCTGGATCGTTGCCCAAGGGTTTCCTGTCGAGGGTTCCAGAGGCCGGTCTGGGAGAATATCGCTGGTGACTAGCGCTTTGGGCTCTATTCCGGCCAGCGGGCCGGTGCACATCATGACCGCGAGCCTGAGTCAAAGTATGTGAGGGGAAATCGTCGGACGGGTTCCGTGGTCTCCAAGATGGTTCATTATTCTCCGGGTTTACATGTCGGGCTGAAGTATCGCTTCTGTCAGGCCAGCTGAGAGAGATGGACTCGGGTTCCGAAGAGGGATTTGGGCGTCTCCAAGCTTCGGATCTATACATCTCTTGATCAAATAACGGCCGATATCGCGGACCAGACGGCGATCTGGAGGGAAGTCGATCCCGGCTCCTCCTGTTCGTACCCGCATACTGATCGTCGGCCCAATAAGGCTGATCGTAATAACGATATGGGGAGTCTTCGATGGCACGCTCATGTCGTGCATGAGAGCGAGCTCTCTGGGCATTTTCCCGACTCATATTTGGCATCTCGTGAAGCCGGTTTGCCCGCTCTGGCGCTTCGGCGCGCATGGTTTGAGAAACTATCTCATATAGATCATGTAGTACCTCAGAAAGATCAACAGACCCATTGGTTGCGCACTCCGTCCTGAGGAGCTTCTTCTCCGAGACTAAAGAGACTAGATCGACGCAAAGCCGGCCTTGCGGAAATGAGCGAGGGAACGATGGGATCCGCGCTGGAGTGCCATCTCGAAAAAAGTAGCCGTCGGCATTCCGGCGAGAGCGGCAAATACCGTCCACGCAGTCTCGATGAAAGGGTGCTGGGCGAGCAGCACAAAGAACAGAAACGAAGAGGAGCAAAGTCGAGACGCTGCGCATGTTCAAGCTTTGCTTCAAGGCAACGATGAACGATGGCGATAACCTTGAAAAAGAAGAGAAAACCCAGGTGAGAGGGCGATGAGAAAAGGCCAGAAGAGGACAGGGTCATAGAAGGAGTGTGAAAGCCGTGAATGGTTGAGCCAAGAAGGCCCCCGCTTCATCGGCTACTCGGTGTCTTTATACATACATACATATGTATGTTGATGTTGCCCCTTGACGCCTTCTAGGAGTCTTTGGGGGCCACGCGGCGCCGAGAGAGCTAAACTTGGACGATGTGGCCTACCGGATGGCTCATATCCGGAGGGAAGTCAGACCGCTTTGATGACGTCGTTCTACCATGTTTGATGTTGAGGGGAGACTCATATTCGGACCCGGTGCGGTTTATAGTTCATATGAGGCTTGTGGTGATGATAATTCTCCTTTTCTCTTGAGAAACCATAGTGTTGCGGAAATTACATTGACAATAACGAGCTGGCCTCTCCTTCAAAACACGATATTCAAGACGAGGCTGTCGTTGGCTCTCGCGCAGGCAGTCGATGGTTTGGCTACAACATATGTACAATGGAAGAACCTTCGTGCGAGTCCGTGTTACCGCCGTCGTCTATCGAGCACCTCAACTCTGTTCTCATGTCTTTGGGCCTTGAGTAGCCGCTGGGAGACTCCGCGGAGGAAGCCGACTTGCTTAGGCATCAGGAGACGCTCAACAGTATCATCGACATATCTCAGCCTTGATGGCACGTCGCACGCTTGCCCTTGGCGGAGAAGGCATCCTCTATTGGTATATGTAGGGTGTTGAAGTTGGTGTTGAAGCTACATGTTCACACATGTGCTTTCATGTGCTTCTAAATTGCATGTGTGGGTAGCTGACTTTGGCAGAGGTCATGCTGACAGTCAAGTTTCGAAAGTTTTCGAGGGTATCTCAGTCTTCTTACAGAAGTGTTCTTCGAGCCCGAAACAATGATCAGCCGTGCCAAGAATGGGTAACAGGGGCTCTCTTCTGGCTGTCGTGGCTGTTGTTAAGCGTACATACATGTATGGAAAGCTTGAGGCATTATTCCTCACCTATAGTCCTGGAAGAGAAGCGAGCGACAATTTCTCTCAAGGGGATGCTGGAGGACCATCTTTGGAAGCTCTTGGCCTCAATCCTCGGGCTCTTCAGAACATAGTCATTATACTACATAGACACCGATACAGCCATAGCCCTGAATAATTCGTCATTCTGCTCGAAGAATGCATCTCGATTATGTATGCTCATACAAATGCAGATGCAGGTCAACGTTTGGTCTTTCAGTGGGCCAAGACGATCAAGCTCTTGTTCCCTGCGCCCTCGGGCCACGACTACCGAGACGACCGAGCAAGACGTGACTGAAGGTGCTGACTAGATGTTCATCGAGTAAAAGTTGTGCAGCTTATTACGTTCATGGGAACTTACAGACTTACGACTTATCTCCTTCCCTCTCACTTCATTGTGCTGCGCGGCTGCATACCAAGACAGCGACATCGGCCGTGGGCTCATTCAGAGCTCGGCAAGCCCACTGACACCGTATGTCTCTTTCCCCGTAGACCTTGGCTCGGGGAATAGTTGGCCCAGTCCTGAAAGTTTGGGAGTCTTGGAGTTGAAGAGCCTCAGTTGTTCCCCGTATGGGCTCTTGATGCGAGAATTGTCGTGGGGATTTGGTACTTGTCTCTGCAATTCCCCCGCGATTTTCTGAGCATGGCATAAGCCGAGTGGCGTGCACTTGGCTGTGCCTGGCATGGTTCCTGGGAAATATCAATGAGGAAATCAACAACCTCCGTTGGTTTATGGTCGTGGAGCACCCCTGACAACTCTCAAGTCTGTCTTAGTAAACGACTTTCCAAGCAAGAGGCATGCTTACTCGTACTTAATCTTAAACAGTTCATTGGAAACAGAGCATCTTACATGGGCCAAGGTGAGCGATTTACGAGGGAGTAATGAACTCAGTTGACCCCCAGGGTCTTGGGCGCCGATATTACTCGATATATGTTGCCATTAGCTCACGCGGAGCTCGACCTCGACCTCGCTTCAGGTCCAACCATGGCTTAAATTTCCGGCTCGATCGTATACTTCTCTCTCAGAGATCCATTTACCCGATTTCTAGCTGTCTTACCCATGACGCCGGGCTTACATACGTACGTCTGTATGTGTGTCGATGTGGACCAAGCCAGGCCGAACTCTATGTTAACATGGTCATAACATATCCAGCTGGATACATGCAGGCTGATCGGACCTTTTGACTGGTTAGAATTTCCGGTTTCGTTGGTTGTCGCTTCATCTTGATCGGGTCCTTAAAGACTAGACTCTCGGCAAGGTAGAAAAGACAGACAACGAGCCGGGGTAACTCACTCTCATTCGATTATATAGCCAACTAACTAACTCTGCCCCCCTGAGTAGGCTGAACATTTATCTCATAGTATCCCGTGGCAGTATAGGAGCCACGTCAGCCCCCCCTTCGCCCGTCAAACCCTCGTTCAAGCCAGATGAAGGCAGCCGCTCTCCTCGGCAGCAGCCTGCTGGCAGCGAGCGCTTCCGGCGCGACTCTCCGTGAAGGCCGCGATCTACCTACGGATCTGCAGTACGAGATTGACGCGCAGAAGCAGGAGTTGGAACAGGGACTGGCCGAGATAGACTGGGATCACCCTCCCACCAAGTCCGTGGCCGTCTACAACGTCGAGGCGTGCGATAACGGAAAATGGCTGGGCCACTGCCGCGATCTGGCTTCAGATAACCTCCGCTATCCATTCCCCGGGCAGGACCTCGATGCGTCGAGTCCGAGACTTTACCACGTGCTGGTCAAGAATCTGGGACCCAACTCTACCAGCCCCGTCACCAGGACCGTCTTCTACAAGCGCCAGGTCCGGGGCAGCATCGAGTACAACCACGGCCCGGACGATGCGTTCCACAGCTCGGAGAAGTCCCTGTCCGAGACCAAGAGCTCGTCGGACGAGTGGCGGCAGGACGCCGTCAACTCGGGCGGCTGGAACGCCGGGGGCAGCTACAGCGCCGGCGTGAGCATCGGCTTCTTCGGAGGTCAGACGGAGCTTCATGCCGGCTACCACACGGAAAAGACGACTTCTGGCGGCAAGTCGGCGTCCAAGTCGACGCTGGCCAGCAACTCCGGGTCCAACTTTGAAGGCAGGAACTGCAAGGCTGGACATGCGTGCTCGACGGAGCTGTTTGGCTGGTTCGTGAGGTACTCCGGATATTGCAGAGTTCTCCCCGTCGTTCACTGCGGCTCCGAGGTCGACGGGGGGACATCCAACGTGGATATGTGCGCCACTCCAGAAGATAAGATGTGCAAGAACCATCGCAGCTTTCGCTCAAAGCACTGTCAAATCGATAACACGGAGCTTCCGTACAAGTACGTCCGGTGCGAGATCGAGCAGCACATTGTGCTTCCCGGATCGAGGCCCCTGATCGAGGAGCATTACGTGTCATATCCGCTGCCTCGTTCCGACGATCACGACATCGTCGAGTACAAGGCAGGCTGCTACGTACTCGTTGTCGACTACTGCTTCTCCCCTTATAAGACCGGGAAGCAATACTGGAGCAACTCGAGAGGGAAATGGGAGAACAGACAGGGAGCGCCCCCCAATGTCACCGGATTCGAACACCCACGGCCCATTATAACAGGCCTCGACCTTGAAGGTGACATCCAAGGCTATGAGCTCGACACGGAAGAGGTCTATAACCCAGGCATGGCGCCCAAGCCCTACTATTCCCGCTGGCTGAAACGCTGGTACGACCGTCCCGGCCCGCTGCCCAACCTAGAAGCCTACAGAGCCCAACTCCGGCGCGAAGAGGAAGAAGCCCGGGCGGAGGAAGCAGCTCAGCTCCGACAGGAGGAAGAGGCTCGACGAGCGAAGCTGAAGGCGAGCAGACAACGTCGTAAGCCCCTGCAGCACTACATGCAGCAATATAGACAACGCGTCACCGACAACCGCAGCGGCCGCGAGAGCGTCGATAACCGCGGCAGCGGGGGAGGGACTTATATCGGTCAGCAGAACGGTCATTATTACGGCCGGGGAGCTTCGTACATCGGATCCGACATGCGCGGAAGCGGCGGACAAAGCTCCTTCACCGACAGCCGCGGCGCAAACAGCCACGGCTACACACACAGCAGCTCACCAGGCTCCTTTGTCAACGTCAACGGCGGAGGAACCCGTGGAAACATCGGACAGAGCTCCAGCGAGCATTACGGCGGCGACGTCGGCGGCATCGGCAACGCGGGTTCGGGAGAGGCCAACAGCGGCGTTCGGAAAGACTATCACGGTTACGCAGAAGAGAGTCGGTTTGACGACCAGGGTCGTGACGATGGTCGGCGGTTGCGCTATGGCCGATATGGGAATCGAGCTTCCTTGGAAGGGGGGGGTAGGGAGAGGGGGTTGCTTGAGGGTCAGCAGCGGACTTTTGCAAGCGGACAACTCGGAGGTATGAGGCGAGAGGATGACGATGATGGGGACTATACACCTTCGTTCAGCAGCCAGGACCGACTCCAGCCGCTTGACGAGCAGAGCCTGGAAGAGGGCAAGACAGACGACGACGATATTGAAGAAGACGGTGATGAAGAAATGGACTACCCAGACGACCCGGATCAAGGCACAGAACTTGCCGAAGACACTCCCCCAGCTCTGCCCAGCAGCGAGGACGACGACGAAAGCGCAGAAGACGAGCTGGAAGACATCCCGAACGAGGACGCCGCTCTCGAAAAGTCGGATGAGAGCCGCTTGGACAGGTCAGACGGGAACCTTCCGACACGTCCCGTCGCCGACGAGCTGCGAGGGGAGGTGGGGATGTATCCGGGATGGATGATGAAGTGAGAGATGGTGTAAGAAGGGTTGCGAGAAAAGCATGTCTCTTTTGTATTAGACGTTGAGGGCACGAGTTCTGAGCACGGTATTCGGGTTCGGGTGTATGTATGTGTCTCCGGACGTGTCTTCTAGAACTGCGATTCCATCTTTGTAACTTTCATGTCTCGAAAATACAATAGAGGACCTCTGCCGAGCCAATCTTTTGTGTGGGATGTTTCTGCTGTTGAAGATGTCTGCTAAAGAGATTTGAGTTGAGCACATCGTGTCTAGGGTAGCCTTGCAGTTATTATCGACAACTCCCCATTAGTCTTTTACCTGGTCAATTGTCTTGAAGAACATAAATATTAGCCATCTTTCAGTACATAGAGAACATCAGTACTGCATACAGAGAACTTTTGCAAGCACCTTCAAACATCTCGCCCTCCTAACCCATCTCCCAGACCGTGCATCGTCACAGTAAGACCCCCCCAAAAACTGTACTGACTCATCACCCAAAACAGCCTAGCGCCCCCCAGCCCTTTATCAACGCACCAAATTTTCCCCCTTCCACTTCCTCTTCTTCCTTTCCTCTCCATCAAAAAGCCAACTGAGCTGCCACGACCCTCACCCAGCTATAACCCACGGTGAAGCGTTGCCTTTTCCCCCTTTTCCCCCCTTTCCTTCGGGGAGGGCGGGAGACGCGGGAAATCGCTCAGAAGAGTAGCTACCCTTGGATATAGGAAATCTTCCGCTGGAGCTGGCTTTTGCTGGCGCGCTGTAGGCGGGAGATGCCAAGAAGGGGGGACATTTGATGTTGAGAGGTGCTGCTCATGATGTCACGCGTGTATGTATTTACCAAGATATCTGTCTGTCTACTCGAAAAGAAACCGTCGCCGTCGAGTACAGGCAAAAACCATCATCACCCCGCCCCAGCCCCAGCCTCCAACCTCCCCGCCTCATCCATACTCCGATGCTGATCCCTCACAAACTCCTCAATCTTGTCATCGTGATGAGGTCGAAGCGGCGGTCCCGCCCTCGGCGCCTCGACCTTTTCCGCCTCCGGAGCCTTCTGCTCGCCGAGGACTTTGGCCGCGGCGGGGATCATCTCTGTGACTGCGCGGGCCGTCAGCACGTCTCAGGATTCGACGATGTGAGGTGTGGGAGGCTGGCTGGCTTACTCTTGGCTGCTAGTGTGTTGGGCTGCTTCGTCTGCTCTTTTTCGTTTTCCTGGGTGGCTTGGCGGTCGAGCTGCTTCTTGAAGCTTTCGTCTTTGGTTTCCTCAGCCATGTCGAACGCGTATGGAAGAATCCCGAATGGATCAATCTGCTCTTCTCATCAACGCTGTCTGTCTGACTTCGTATCGCTCCATCGCGGGCTGTTCCTTGCTTTAAAAGGGCCAAACGCATCATGATGTAATCAATCCACCGACGTCAGCACCCGATAAGATAACACCAAGAGCAAACCTCGACACGTGAAACCAAAACCCATCCACCAAAACTCCCATCATCACCACCATCAACCCCCAATCCCCAATCCATCCCACCATGCCGCCCCCCCCCATCCCAATAACCATAATAACCGGCTTCCTCGGCTCCGGCAAAACAACCCTAATCCTCTCCCTCATCCCCCGACTCCTCGCCCGCAACCCAACCTACCGCCTCGCCCTCATCAAGAACGAATTCGGCGACGTGGCCGTAGACTCCCAGCTCGCCTCCACCGCCGCCATCACCGGCGTCCGCGAACTCCTCGGCGGCTGCATCTGCTGCAACCTCGTCGGCAGCCTCGCCCCCGCCCTCGCCCAACTCGACCGCGACGTCCGCCCCGACAGAGTCGTCATCGAGACCAGCGGCTCCGCTTTCCCGGCTACCCTCGCCCTGGAAGTAAATCGTCTCGCGCGCGAAACGGGACGGTACCTTCTCGACGGTGTCGTCTCCGTCATCGACGTTGAGAATTGGAAGGGCTACGAGGATACCAGCTACACTGCACGACTACAGGCTCGGTATACAGATCTCGTCGTCTTCAACAAGTGGGAAGAGGCAGGCGAGCAGCGATACGAAGAATGCCTCGATAGACTGGGCGACCTAGAAGTTGATGTCGCCACCGTTAAGAGCAAGCGAGGCTCCGTCGACGCAGACGTCATCTTCGGCATAGACCACAGCCTCGCCCACCGCCTAACAAACGCCGAAGCCGAAGCCGAAGCCGAAGCCGAAACACAAACCCACACCCACACCCACAACCACCAATCCGAGGTCCAAGTCCTCTCCGTCGAGCTCCGATCCCCCCCTTCCTCCCCCCCCACAGCAGCATCCCTCCCCTCCCTAACCAAGCTCCTCAAGACAGCGCCCAAAGACGAGGTCTACCGCATCAAAGCCATCGTCAATCTCTCGTCCACGCCGCGGAATTCGGACGAGGACATCCCGGCCCCCAATGCATCGGCCCGTCGGTATATCCTGAACTGGGCGTTTGGTCGGTGGACTTTTACAGCCCTTCCTGGTGATCGGGACGGTGGTGACGAGGGGCTGGTGCTACGCATGACGCTTATTCTTGCTAGATATGAGGCTGATAAGTGGAAGAGGAGGCTTGAGGCTGGTGGGCTCGTCGAGTCGGAGGAGGGAGGGGAGGCGGTGCTAACTGTCAAGAGGCTTCTGTAGATGTCGGCGATGTCTTCTCCAACCGAAGCGGGACAATGCCATGTGCATCTTCAACGAGTCTGGATGGTCTTGAAGCTAACAAGTCAGAGACGACAGAAACTAGAGAGCTTAGACGGCAAGGGCATGTTGAATAGACTATAGACGATAGACGATATCCACTCCTTGATCAACGATTCCCCCCCCTCCTTCAACGCCATACTTGCTGGTAAACACTACGACAACAAATCACAGCGCATCTCACCTGATCCCTTTGCAGCCCTCACAAGCTGACAGTGACCGTCATGTTATTGCTCAAAACCATCATCGTCGGTGGCAGCCCATGACACAAAATCTCCACGTCAGAGAGGTATCGAATCGTTGCCGCCTCGTCCAGACTCGTCCCTTCGCTGGGTATCGGCAACGTGCTCATCAAGACAGCCGTGTCTCTCGAGTGCTGCCGCATCAGCTCGTTGAGAATCAGATGCTGCGCCCGGCTTGGGAGGTCGTTGAACGACAACGGGACGCTCTGCGTCGAGTACGTCGAGCCGTCTTCGTTGGCACCTCCATCGTTCCTGTACGAGTCACACAGCTCGGGCATGCACAAGCTCATGGCTTCAGGAGCCAACTCCGAGTGTTGCGAGCCGCGTCGCGAGTGGTGTCGCGGCGGAGGAGCCTCGACGGCCGGAGACTCGTCTGCAACGTCAGCCTTGGGGCCGGAGGCCTTAGCAAATGGCTTGTTCCAAGACGACTGCCTCGAGTAAGCTGGCCGCTCGGCAAGCTGGGACGCCGGCCTGGACTCCGTCGGGGCAAAGGCAAGTTTGGACCCCTCGGCCTCCGCCACGACTCTCGTCTCAGGGACCGGCCGACAGGAGAAGCGCGAGGCTGAGGACTGCCGGGAGAAACTGGGTCGCACAGGAGTGATGGGCGCCTCGCCAAGTGCCCGAACGCTGGTTGCTCTAGTCGGGCTCGGGGACCGTGATCTATCGTTGCTCGCCTGAAGACCGGCCGCTGACGTGACCGCGGCAGCCGCTCGTAGGGCCGGGAATGACTCCATGGCCAGCCGCGAGCCCTCTTGGCGCGTTGGCGGCGGGCTGGCCGTCGTCTCCACGAGCTGGGGAATGCCCTGGTTGGCCGCCCTGTCAGGCAGCAACGTCCCGTACGTCAGAGGATGCGAGTCCCTGCCGGATCGGACGTCGCGATGCAAAGCCGATTGTCCATATGCCTTCAGCAGCGGCCGCCTCACAGGACTGACCGGCCCGGCCGTGACGCCATGCCCGGACGACTCGAATTCGTAATCTTCGTCCGAGTCGGAGCACTCGGTAATCGTTCGTAGCGCCTCGTCCATGCCCGGCTCGCGAATCACGCAGAAGACGTCTTCCGGGAGACGATGAGTATGGATGCCTACGTTGACTCCCCATCTGTTCAGCAGGCCGATGTCGGGATTCCTCGGTATCCCTTCCACCTCGGGCACGCTTGAGCGCCGCCGACCGCCACCGCCATCTTCGTGCGGGTTGAACATGGCCAATCGACCGGCCGCGGCGTCCAGCGACTGCACCAACTGTTGCGCCTCTCGATTTGAGCCGGCCTCGCCCGCCTGTCCACGATAGTTCTGCAGGTCTTCCCACCAATCCTCGTCTCGAAGCGCATTGTCGACCATCTTCTCGGCCCCGGCCTTGTCGGATCTGCCATTGACGATGAGCTCGTACGTTCCCAAGCATCCAGCTGCCAGCCAGAGAACGACAATGTCGGCCTCGATCCGTAGCTTCTCCAGTAATGTCTTCAGTCGTGCAGCCTCTTCCTCCACCTCGCTCTCATACTCCACAAAGACCATGACGCGAAGCGAGTAGGCGCGTCGCCAGTCACGCACCGTCCGGAGTATGTGTCCCAGCTGCAGGATGAGAGTGTCTGTCGTCGCATCATGAGCAGCTCGTCGTCAAGTAGTGGAACAGAGGGCACCTACAAGTGTCAAAATTTGTCGTCAAGACATTCCTGCCATCCGCGGCGACCTCGGCAGACATCTGTATCGGCCATAGATCGATGTACTTCTTCGTGTTAGCGCCATTGTTCCGGGGCGTCTCAAGAGTCTCGAAGCCGTGGGCCACGGCGACATTGAGTCGATACTTGAGTGCCAGGTCCTCTAGCACAAGCATGTAATCCGTGGGAGACATGGGGCCCTCAGTCCGCATCGCATCCGTCGGTAGAGACCCTGCCAGTAGGCGAGACGACATGTCCATCCAGCGCCGAGCAGGAGCCTTGCCATCGGCTCGAAAGCCCCGCCGCGACCTGGTGTACGGGGCCGCAGGGGGGTCGGGTATGGGGATGATGGGCTTCGAACGACGGAGGTCGTCCATGTTGTAGAAGCCAAGCACTGCGATGTTCGGCCGCATACCACCCAAGCCAGCCGACAGGATCAGGTTTCTGATACCCCACACGAGCGAGGGTGACATCGTCAGCTGCAGGAAGGCCTTGATCTTGGAAAATTCGGAGATGTAGTTGGTCCACGCCTGCTGCTGGAGACGGGCCTCGCCGACGCCGCTGTCAAAGTCCTCTGTGACGATGACGTGACCAAGTATGTAGAGAGACCCCTTCTTCATCGAGTTGCAGAACTGAATCAGTCTCGTTTGTCGACGCGGGTCGTTGATGAGGAGAATGATGTGAGGCCTCCAAAATTTGATGTGCTCGGGCTTCAACCGAAGTAGGTATTTTCGGACCTGGTGGTAGATGAGGTTCTGCGAAACGTCACCCCACCTCTTCGGGGGACAGAGGTAATGGATGAGCAGGAAGAGGAAGCAGAGGATGCAGATGGCAACGGCCGCGTAGGTCTCGTGTATGAAGAACATGGCGGCGACAGACAGCAGGCTGCCAACTAGCGCCGTCTGCCAGCTGAAGAACTTGAAGCCTGGCCGAAAGTTGGGCGCGGAACCAATCTTGAGAAGGAAACAGGCGAGGTTCATGACGAGGAATGTCATCTGGAGCGGGTCAGTCATAGGAACATAGCAGCCTCGCTTGTCGACAGCGGAGCAGAGATCGATACCTGATAGCCCATGGAGATGAGGGCGGCGATGCGATTCAGGTTTGCCAGCAAGGCAATCTGAATCAAGACATAGGTCAAGAGAATAGCGGCAAACGCCACGTCGCTCTTCCCGGAACTCTTGCCAAAGATGGACAGACCGGGTAGAACGCGGTCTCTGGCGAGAGCCTGGAATAGGCTGGCAGAGCCCATCATGCAGATGAGCGCCGAGACAAAGGTGACTGAGCACTCTCCCGCCAGGATGATGGGTGGAAAGATGTTGGTGAGGAACAGGACGTTGTGGTTGCCAAGCAGCGATTCACGGGTAGTGCTGGCGGCCATGGAGAGAACGACGAGGGCGTACACGATGAGAGTCGTCAACGTAGCCCACAGCGTACCGGCAGGAATTGACTGGCTGGGGTTCTTCAAGTCGCCCGACATGGAGACGCCGGCCAAGATGCCCGCAGTTGCCCTGAGGGGTGTAAGTATGACAAATAACACAACTCTCCGGGGCGCTGACGTACGGGAAAAGGAGGCCGAAAAGCTCGCGAAAAGTGGTCAAGCCCGAGGACTCAGGGCTATCGTGTCGAGGCAAAAGATTGGCCATGAGTGTGTCCAAACTGAAGCCAGTGAATTCGATTCCGGTGGCCTTGTTATGAAAAGGGGCCCTGAACACGATTGACACGGGGATGCTAACAACAGCAAGGGTCAATATGGCCAGCAAGGCGGCGGAGGCTTTGGAAAAGGTCGAGGATCCCAGCAGGCATAGAATAGTGCAGAGAACCAGAGCCGCCGTCTCCAAAGCATATCCGGCCCAATAGCCGCTGGGGAAGGCATCGCCGGCATTGAGACGGATGGAGTCGACGAGACCGATGATGTTAAGAGCCGTATTCAGAGCCTGTGCGACGAAGAAGAGAAGGCCGATGGAGCCACCGAACTCGGGACCGAGAGATCGCGAAATGACAAAGTATGCGCCTCCACCCTTGACTTCGCCATTGGAGGCTATGGCGGAGAGCGAGAGTGTGGTCAATATGTCGATGCAGTAAGCCACGAAAAGGAGGCCTGTGGCATGAGGTTAACGACAGTTCCGCCGCGAAAAATGGCAATCGGAGCGCACCTGCGAAGCCTGCAAGGCCAACCTCACCGAGAACGATACCGAATCGTAGAAACATGAGAATGCTCATGATGCTGAGGAAGACGGGGATAAAGACACCCGACATGATGCCCAGCTTACCATTCCGGACCGGCTCCGGACCGGTGCCGGCGGTGGGAGCAGGCATGGCGAACGGCTGACGGACGGGGGAATATCGAGCAGTCAAGGAGACGCGAGCCAAGCCATGGACCGAGACTTAAGGTAAAGTCAGCCCGGTCCGAGTTCGTCTGGACAAAGGCACACATCGGCGGAACGAAGCTGCAGATGGAGAAGCTCGCCTCCCGCAAGCCGGAAAGAAAAGCGATGCGACGTCGAGGCTGTTGAAGATGACATGGTCGTCGGCTGGGTTAGCGAAAAAATTCGCCAGAATCCTTACGGCCAGCACCGAGGCCGACCCGCGCCGTCGTCTCGTCTCGACTCGTGTGCGTGTCGTACCGGCGGAAAGTGCCTCGGCGAATCTTGTTGCAGAGCATGGACCCTCCCGGGGTTGCCAAGCTCCGGACTTGCGGGCGGCGTCCCCGCACCGACAACGAAGGCCGCAGAGAGATGCAGGCGGCCCGAAGGAGAAGCAGGCCAACCGTCGACGGCAAAGACGCTCAGAGGCTGCGGTGCGACACGCGGGTCAGCTGGAGCTTGCGTCACCGTGACCATGGCCGTGGTCCTCGTACCTCGTCAGGCAGACGGATCGATGAGTATAATGGTGGTGGTGGTGGTGGTGGTGGAGGTGGTGGTGGTAGGTAGGGATCTAGAGGGGCGTGAAACTGACTGCGGGTTGTGGCGGCTCACGGTTCACGAGGAGGATGGACGTTGGGCTCAGTCACGTGCAGAGATTGGATACATGATCCATGCAGGGCTGCTTGGCGTCGCCTCGAGATCCGGACGGCTCGCAGCGTGCTACAGTTGCTATCTAGTAGTAGATACCTGCTTGCCACTAGCACCAACGGCTCGTTTGTCGCTCTTCGCCGCATCATCATGTGCTGGCGCCATTCTCTGCCATTTTGTAGAAGCGCCCCCACGCGTGACGCTGAGAGCTGCCTCTTCGGGGCGCCGAGGTTCATTATCGACAGCGATGCCTCTTGCTGTGGCACAGTCACGAGCCCTTATCTCCACCGGCAGGCCCCGTCACCCGGCGCCTTCTGTTGCTGTGGTGTCGTGTCAGCGGTGCGGCCCAGGGCACCCACGCCGTTATCAGTGACTTTGGGGCTACCTGAAACTTTCCGTGTGGCGCACGGTGATTTCCGCTGCAGCCTAGAGCACCGCCACCGTACTCAGCAAGTAGTTCGGGAGCCCTCGGACCCTGGCGCTGGCGGTTCCAGGTGCTGATGTCAACCGTCCGGGCTGACATTCTTGACCGGCTCCGTTTTCGACCAGCTCGAAGACTCCCTCTCTTATTATCTCGACCTGCTGCCTCCCGCCTGGCTTGTGCTCTTCTGGAGTAATCTCATACCAATCAGCATCCATTACCTGCCTGTCTGCCCTACCTACTCTTCCCTCTACCCGACCAGCAAACCGGCGACGCGGCGAAATGCGCTCGGGCTCGACATAGCAAACATGTCCTCGCCCAAGAATCAGATGCCTTCCTTTGGGCTGTCATCGTCCCCAGCACCGGGACATGCCCGATCCTTTTCCACCTCGATCCCGCGCGGGGAGCTCACCGCCCGCCTCGCCGAGCCCATCCATTCCGGGCAGCGCAGCGCATCGCCAGCCGCCGGCCCGGTGCTTCCCGATGTCGACTCTCCCCTTGCCGGCGGCCGTCAGCAAGCTCAGGGCCCCGGCGTTTCCGCTCTGGCGGCTGCCCTGTCCGATTCTCTCGGCAAGTCGCCACCGCGCTTCGGGACGCCTCCCGCGAGGGCCGCCTCACCGCCGCCGCGACCGACGTCTCCCACACTCCCATTACGAACCGACACACCTACCAACTACGGCTCCTTCGACTCGAGATCTCGCCCGTGTCAGGGTAGCGCAGTTGGGCCCTATGAAGACCCTGAAATTGTCAGGCGCCATCTGGTGCAGCCCGGCGAGTCGGAGAATCTGCCCTCGGAAGAGTCGTCCACGCAGGGGCGCGGGAAACAGTCGGTCGAGCCCGGCGCCGGCCTCAACGATGACGAATTCTCCAGCTTGCGGCTCCAGGGCGGTGACATCACCCGGGGTATCTATAAATGGACGGAACAGGCCGGGGCCAAGGGACGGCTCCATCGCAGCCGGAGCTTCGACCACCAACGGCCCGAACCGGAGGCGGAAGTCTTGGACATCAGCTCCATCAAGGTTCCGGGTGGCTTCCGGAGAAATCATCTTCGTCGAAATGCCATGAGTCCTAACCGGCAAGCCGAGGCTGATGAGTCTGGCGCCGAATCTCCGCCTGGGACCCAGCCGAGGCTCTTCACATCGAGCTTCCTCGAATTCCTCACCATCTATGGCCATTTTGCGGGCGAGGAGCTCGAAGAAGACGACGAAGCCCTCGGGCCCGATGAGGAGTTTTGGTCGGACCGAGCGGGACCCGGCGACGATAGCGACGATGAACGGGAGCCCATGGAGGATAGTGCACTCCTCACGCAGTCTAAGAGGATGCGGCGGCGCAAGCCACGCGGCGGCAGCGGCAAGAATAGCCCTATGAATGCGGCCCTCTTGCTGCTCAAGTCTTTTGTCGGCACCGGGGTGTTATTCCTCCCACGCGCCTATCTCAGCGGCGGCATGCTGCTCAGCAACCTGGTTCTGCTCTGCCTCGCCGGCTTGAGCTACTACAGTTTCGTGCTACTGGTTTCTACGCGGAATAACGTCGAGGGCTCCTTTGGCGACATGGGCGGAATCCTCTACGGCAAATGGATGCGAACACTGATTCTGGCGTCCATCGTCATCAGCCAGATCGGCTTCACCGCAGCCTATACCGTCTTTACCGCCGAGAACCTGCAAGCCTTTATCAGCGCCGTTTCCGACTGCCGTACGACAATCAGCATTCCGTGGCTGATCCTATTGCAAACACTCATTTTCCTTCCCTTTTCTTTACTTCGGGACATTGGCAAGCTGGGCTTCACAGCGCTCATTGCCGACGCCTTTATTCTTATCGGGCTGGCCTACCTCTTCTATTATGACGTGTTGACGCTCAGCAAGTTTGGACTCGCCGACATCATCATGTTCAACGACAAGGACTGGACCCTTTTCATCGGTACAGCCATCTTTACATTTGAGGGCATAGGCCTGGTCATTCCCATCCAGGAGTCGATGAAACATCCGCAAAAGTTTCCCCGAGTGCTTTTCTATGTCATGATCATCATTACCGTCGTCTTCGTTACTATGGGCGCCATCTCATACGCCGCGTACGGATCCAAGACAGAGACGGTGGTGCTTCTCAACTTACCGCAGGATAATAAACTGGTCAACGGTGTCCAACTGCTCTACTCGGTTGCCATCCTGCTATCGACGCCGCTTCAGATCTTTCCTGCCGTGCGCATCGTCGAGACGGAACTTTTCACGCGGAGCGGCAAATACAATCCTTACATCAAGTGGCAGAAGAACATCTTTCGCTTCTTCGTCGTCATGCTGTGTGCCGCCATCTCGTGGGGTGGCGCCGATAATCTGGACAAGTTCGTGGCGCTGGTGGGCAACTTTGCCTGCATCCCGCTGGTCTATATCTATCCGGTAAGGACGCTCATAGGACGCCCATAGCCAGCAAGGCGAGGGTCGGCGCTAACATGCACGTCAGCCGCTGCTGCACTACAGGGCCGTGGCGAGAAACCGGGCGTGGAAAATTGCCGACGTGGTATTGTGCGTGTTTGGCTTCTTCGCCATGGCGTACGCCACCAGCCTGACCATCATGAGCTGGGCCAACGCCGGGGCCAAGCCGCCGGGTTACTGCGAGAGGAGGCACCTATAAGATACACGAGCATTGCGGAAACGACATGGAGTCTTTCTTTTGAAGACAGCCTTCATTGGAAATACCTGCGGTCACTCGGGCTTCGTTCACCGAGATGGCCTTCTTGCGGCCTGCCTTGGTACGAAGACACACGAGGCAGCATCTGGCGACACTATTTATATTACCAGAACTTTTTCTCACAGAACCAGCGTTATCTTTACGATGGCATCATACCAGGGCGCCGCTTACACGGCTGTGTGAAAGCGATGGAGGAGGAAGAGGGAAGCATAGGATGCGCCAGGAGGTGGCGACTCAGCGGCTAGGAGGTAGCGTGTCGTTTTGTACTTTGACAAGAGACTTGCTTGACCTACTTCGATGCCATTCTTCCGTCTTGAGTTTCGGATGACGTTGGTTGAATGCTGAGAGAATGCTGAGAGAATGCTGAGAGTGAGGCGGTAGACCGGCTTGACCGCCTTCCTATCGCGTAATTCTGCCGTCCGCGAAAACGACGGCCGAAATCTTGCAGATCAGAGGTCTCAGCATTGCTGAGGCATGTTTTCCGTCCCTGCGGCCTCTCGTCTGCCAGCGGCTCGCCTCATCCGCCCGTCGGCGGCTGCCAGGTGGCACCAAACGAAGCTGCCGGCGGTCCGTCTGTGCCCGCCTCCCAGATATTACATCGACGGCGAGGGGAGCAAGGCCAAGTGGTTCGACGTCGAGCACGATGGCTCCCCTTGGGAAACTGCGCGTCCGTACAGGGAGGAGGTCATCATCTGCACTGGCTCCAGGGAATGGTCTGCGAACCCCATCCTGGAGAATTACGGGGATACTCTGTTCGCCGATGTTGTGGCCATGATGGACAACGCGCTCAGAATCTTGGGCAAGCGCGGGCCGGTACGTTGTCGACTCTCATATTATCCAGTACAAGCGCTCACGTCTTTCTAGAACTTGGATCCGTTGTCAATCGTCTTCAACTCGTCGTTTTCGAGCTCGATTACCAAGAGAAACAGGAAGCCGCACACATCGGCTCTTTTCTTTCCCAGCTTCAAGTACGCGCCACTGATACCACGGACGACGCGAGACGCCAAGAGTAGAGACGAGACGTTGAAAAAGCGGTTCGCCGTCGAGGCTCTTGTCGAGAGATTCCTCGTCAACCACATGCCAGTCGGGAGACTCACCCCCATCTCAACCGCAGACAAGGAGATTCTGCGAGTCGAAGAGCACAAGCGGTTCAACAACATGCTGCAAGACGTCAAGGACGTTTTTGTTCTCGTCTGCGGTCATGGTGGTGACTGCAGCGAGGTCGGTCCGCTGCTGATGAAGGAATTCAAAATCGAGCTCGTGCAGGCGGGGCTCGATGTTCGCGACGATTGCTTCGCGCCGGAGAACGACACGCCAGAGGCGCGGGAGGACGGTGTAGTTCCGGTGCAGGCAGCTAGAGTCGGATTGATGAGCCATGACGGCCCGCGACACATGGCCGGCCACGTCACCATTTACCTCCCGCCTGGGATGCGGCTGGGAAGAAATGGCCCACCGCATCCCCTTGCAGGTCTCGGGGTTCGTTACGGCATGGTATCGTTGAAGAACGTCGAGGGGCTGGTGCTGGAGACGGTCGTCCGGGGGAGAGTCGTGATGGAGAAGTTCAGGGGGGGAGTCATGCCCGGGGGGAAACCGCTGACGGTGGAAGATCTGGAGCAGGACGCGAGGTGACTTGTTCCGTAGCTTGACTGTTTATGTATAAAGACTGGTTGTAGGAGAGCGGAGCTAGACTGACTCGTGCGCGAGACGGGCCGTCGGTTTTGTTCCGTCGGTCATGATTGGGTGTCTTTAGCGCTGCTTTCGTTTGACGGGCCAGGCATTACAAGGGAACAGCTTGGAAACTCTTCTATCTTTCAATCTGAGTTATCTCCTGGACACCAGATAGCTCATCTCCTGGACACTAGACAGCAATGGGTCCATACTGACATCATCTACGAAGAACGGCTTTGACACGAGGTCGCGGATACTTGGACGGGTGAAGACGGCGACGAAAATGACTGTCTGACGAGATGCTGAAGTAGGGTGGGAATGGCTCGTATCGTCGGGAGGACGAGCTGCCGCCGTCATCAACGTGGGATAGTCGATGGGGCAGGCTGTGAGGTTACTTGAGGAGACTTCAGACGGCGTCATCGAGGACTCGTGAAGGGCTTTTAGAAACCGACGAAGATGACCACTTCTCTTTACTTGTGGGCTCGTTTACTGTGCATATCGGTTGATCAACATCTAACATCGTGACGTACTAGAAGGCATGCTGTTGACGATATGTTCTGTGGGCTTGCTCATGCGACTCTGGCTCTTCGAGGATAGGGATAATCTGCCTATGGGAATCTTGTTTCACAGCCATCGACGTTGTTGGTCGGTTCTTTGTCTGAAACATCATGTTTGTTACTACATGTAGTTTGTACTTCGTATACGAATGTTTCAAGGTGTGAAGGGTGTGTTCATGTTCTCGACGGGAAAGATCTGAGAAGACGGCTAGAAGACATACATTTAAGACGAGCCGCATATTCAGGGATCAGTTGCCGTGCATCGATGGTCTTTTGCCGAGCTGCGAGTATAGATCTGTGTTACGGCGGTCTTGTGACTGCACGACGATTATATATCCAAGACTTATTGACCCTGAGATTATTAAAAGGGTCTATGGTGAGACTTAAACACCAGCCGTGGAGAAATCTCTCGCTATTTTGAACCAGACACAGCGAGGAGACCTGACTCGAGCGAGAGTTGGGATCTGTTGATTGCGAGCTGTGACTTCCAGTACATTTCTTAAAGACGGTATCGGCATATGTACGGTTGATGTGCAGGTCGGAAGCCGAGAAAACTTCATATATCTATATTGTGCGAGACGTTCAGGTCGCTTGATGTCTCACCCCTGGTTTCTACTTGGGGTCGAACTGTTTCAGACATCGCCCTCAACGCGCCTGATGTGTGTCTTGACCGGCTGCTCTCCGGTCATCTGGGAGCTCAGCCGTCGGTGAGGCTTGGTGTGGGCGCGTGAATCTCATGAAACTGGCGAGGCGTGGGAGACTCAGCGGCTAGATGTAGTTGGTTGAGCACTCCGTCGGGGGAGAGACATGCTTCTGAATAGGCACCGGAAAGGAAGCAATATAATCCAAGAGACATGCAGAAAACAACTGAGCAACTCCCACAAGTCCGTTAGACGATTCATGAGTAACGGAAGCCGTCAAAAAGATTGACGGGACATTACGCATCTTCAACGTCATCAACACGTCCCAACCAGCCATACAAGCCTCCGAGGTCACACAACCACCCCTTGAAATCAGCCGTCAGCGTCACACCCAGGAGGCTGACAGCTGAGGAAGAGCAGCTGACCAACAGCCTCCCATTCCCTCCCCTCTCCCACTCATCTCGAATCTCTCCCGGCTGATTCGCCGCAACGTTAGCTTCCCACTGTCGCCATCTCCCGTCCCGGCTCTTGCTCCCTTCCATCGAGTTGCCCCGGACGCCATGGCTTGCTTCTACAAGGACGGCAAGCCGGCCATCAACGGAGCCTACTATCCGTGCCGCAACGGTGTCGTCTTCAACGCTACTTCTGCGACGGCCGCCTTCAATGCTACGGGGTTGCGCATGTGCTGTGAGCCCAAGGGGCCTGATCGCTGTCTGCCGAATGGGCTTTGCGACATTCCGGGGGAAAGGGGATATCTCTACCGCGGGGCTTGTGATAATCCCCATGGTGATGGCTGTCGCAGCATCTGTCCCGAGAGTTCGTGCCTCTATCTTCTCCTTGTTTAGATTACCCCTAACGTTGCTCTCGTTGTCTTTAGTCAATCCATATTCTTGGACAGAGGTCAAGCTCTGCGAGCCCGGAGTCTACTGCTGCGGGCCAGACAAGAACGCCGAGAGGGCTAGAGACTGCTGTTCCAACATGTCAGCTCGCTTTCTCCTACCCGACCTCGAGGCCATGTCAGGCTCCAAGTTGAACGGCTTCACCGGCTCTCCGTCAACAGCCTCTTCTACTACCCAGGCTTCCTCATCAACGCCCTCCCCTTCAAACACGCCACAACCTTCGTCCCCTTCCGCAGGCATCATCGCCGGGCCCGTCATCGGAGGCGCCGTTGCCCTCGCCTTACTTGTCGTCGCTATATTGCTCTTCCGGAGGTCGCGGCACAAGAGGCAGCAGTGGACACCGCCGGACCAAAAGTCACCACCAGTCGAGGTGGACGGAAGGCTGCGGCCAGGCGAGTTGGCTGGTTGAGTTCAATACTGAGAGAAGTGGCATTAACTATGTTCATGTCCCTGACGACTTGGTGAAGCCGGCGCTGGTGTACATGTAGTTGAGATACTTGTACAGATTCACGGACAATTAGGCTCCCAAGATGGTCAAACTCAGCTTCACACTGCTTCTCCGTTAATGTTGTTCAATACCCAAAAAATATGTACTGTCAAGTTTTGGATTCTCATGTCTACTCTTTCTCCAAACTCAGCTTCTCAACTCGGCTCATGACATCCGGCACCACGAATGCCGTAAGATTAGCCCAGAGCCCGTGGATATACCCGTCAAGTTCACCAACAACTCTGTTCACAGCCGTGACGCCATCTCCCTCCTCCTTCAAGAGAGCCCAATACGCCGTGTTGATAGCCAAGCCCTCGCCGTACTTGAGGACCAGATTCTTGACAGTCAGTTTGAACTCCGTCATGTAATCCTCCGTCATGGCCTCGCGTTTGAAGCCTCGTCTGGAGAGGCATTCGTCCTCGGTCACGTTGGCATCTTGGATGAGATTTCCGAGACACCAGGCGTTTGTTCCCAGGCATGGCTCGAGCTGGCTCTTAGCTTCAGAGCAGTCGTCGGGGTCAGGCAGTCTGAAGAGAGGATCCTCCCTTTCAGCTAGACAGGCTACTTCATCCTTGGCAAGAGAGCACATCCTCTCCGTGCCCAGGCAATTCTCATGCTTTTCCCCCTCTTCACACCCATTGACGCCTCCATGCTCCCAGGGGTATCGTCTACCGCTAGGGATTTTGACTCGACGCTTGAGACAAACATGTTCGGAACCGTTATAGAACCTCATAACAGTATCAGAATCGTGGCACCAAGCCTTGGTTCCACGGCAAGCTTCCCATGCACTCGAGCCCCCAGTAGCACGGCACAAGGGAGAGTCCCAGTCAAGAAAGGGCGACAATTCCCGAGCATCGAGACAAGTCGAGATTCTATCCTGATCAATGAGCTGGCCGCAAAACTCTTCTGTTCCCATGCAAGCTTCTAGCTTGGTTCGACATCTGTGCCAGCCAGAAGGCAGTTGACTCGGTAGCTCCCATCTCAATTGCGTAACGGACTCTGGCACAAAAGCTGCAATCGATCGGTGTTTTCTGCAGCTCTTTTCTGAGTCGAACAAGGCTTCCCAGTGGGCAGCGCACCAGTTCGCTGTTCCGATGCAGTACTCACTGTCGTTGGCCATACGAATGTGCATCGTACTAGAGTTGTGATCATCGCGGCAGTTTTCGGGTAACCAAGGGAGAAAGGGCGGAACCTCCCTGGCCTTCAGACAGGCTTCTTTCTGCTTCTGTCTCAACTGAGAGCACTTGGCTGTCGTCCCAACACAGTCTTCACGATCTGTATAACATCCAGCCCACTTATCAAACCAGGGAAGGGGAGTAGAAGCATCGCCTCCGCGGCGAGCCCTGATGCAATCACCCACACTTTCGTATACAGACCGAACCACCTCTCTCCCGCAGTGAGACACGGTTCCGATACATCGCTCGTCTTTCTGAAAACCACAAAAACCACAGGAGTAGGAGTCGGGGTGGAAAAACCACGGCCTTGTGCGAGCGTCTAAACACTTGACCATCTCGACTCTTGATCCTTCAGACGTGGCGGCGCAGAACTCATCTGTCCCCATGCAGTATTCGCTCCGGGCATTTCTACCAGTGCAGTTGTCTCTTGCGTGCTTGAACCTTTTCTTCGGTGGAGGGTCCCTTCTCGGGTCTCTGTGGCTCAAGCAGGTTTCAACCGATCCGTATCGGCGGATGGCAGCTGAACTCCCACACCATATCAGGGTGCCCTGACATCGCTCATCCAGGTAGAGCATCTCGACCAGACAGCCGTCAGACCTGGGCTCAGACCAGGGCGCCTTTTCTCGCTGCTCGAAACAGTCCAGTCGCCGAGGGAGGCTCTCCTCTCGCCCGCAGACCTCATCGGTTCCCTGGCAGCCTTCGACCGGTAAGAAGCAGACGCCTTGCGGAAACACCCATTGCTTGGGTTTTCTTTCTTGGATGCATTTGTCGACTGATTCGTAGCCTTGCAGTGACCAAGTCTCTTCGCACCAGAACCTACTTCCCATACATCTCTCTTCTCTCTCGTCGCAGTCCGAGCCACGATACCACGGTTTGGCGGCCTGTGTTTTACTTAACGTCGAGATCAGTTGTGTATGGTCGTCGTTTGTCGCTTACCAACGAGTATAGGCCACAGCTTGAGAAGAGAAGCAGGTGAATGAAAAAGGCCATCTTGGCGGTCCAGTTAGTCAAAAGAATGAAGAAACTTACAATAAATAGAAAGCTGGAACGATCACACCCGTATTGTATGCCGAATAAAGCCACTCGCTCAACTTAGTTCGGTCTCTTATGCCGGCTTTCTAGCCGAAGATTCTTCTTTAGGCCCAGGCGGCCGAGAACAATAAGAGAAAGGGCCCGCATAAAAAGCTTCCATGAATAAGGGTGTGGTCACGTATGGAAATCTTTTAGATATATGTTCTTGGGATCTTGGCTGCTTTGCAGCGGGGAAGGAAATATTTATGAACAAATTCGAGTGAAGAGCTTGTCATGGGGTGATTTTGCGTGGGTTGGGAGACTTGGCGGGTGTTTGAACGGGTGAAGATGAAGCAAGGGAGGCTGCTGATGAAAGTGCTCCTTCCAAACAACCGTACATCTAGTTTCTAGAGTTACATGTAGTATTGAGATCTGGTATTAGAGACGCCAATGCCATGAGATTCGCAACATAGATTAGATGTCGGGAACTGTTCTACCCTGCATCTAAGGCTTGGATGAGAGGAATAGCAGAAGTTGAGGCACTTAGACTCCGTGTACCAGTTCTTGTGATTTGAGAGACGGAAGAATAATCCGCGGTTTCTAAAGACAGCTTCAGCTCTTACCATTGAACCACGTGTCCTATGCTAAGAAACCTTGACAGACATTTTGACTATGTAGGCTAAATCGAAACGATGAACAAGGTTCAAATTCCCTACTTGCCGACGCTCACCGCAGTTTCTCGGAGTTCAATTCCTCACTCTTGCAGCTGACTTGACCCTCTTCCACCCTCATGCGCCTCCTGCTCAAAGTCTTCTTCACCGCTTGGACGTCAGCGTCCATGGCATTAGGCTTTGCTGTCCCCGGTGGCTACGAGCGTCTCATGTTCTACAGCGCCTACCTGATAGACTGTGCCATCAACGGGAATGCCCCTACCACTATAGCACCAGGCTGTGCACGATTCTACACGCTCCCCAAGCCCTGTGATCTGAACCAGTTTATAAACTACATCTCCCAGCATCGTTCAAACCCGGTGACCAAAGTCACAGAGGTCAAATTTCCCGGGCATCCGCCGCTGGAAACGGCAGATAAGATTGCAAGCATGAAGTTAGCTGGCGCTGTGAGGCCAGGCGTCGTGATAGACAAGGCGAGGAACCAGCCGTATCACGTCGTTCTGGAGCAGGTCGGCATCTTTATCGCGAAGAGGATCGCTGCCGAGGAAGCAAGCCGCGAACTACGAGCCATGGCTCATCGCGCTATGCAGCATGTGCTCAGCTGCCGCAAGGCTGCTACCGTGGAGGCCATAGTGCGAGACTTGGATCCTGGATCGGATCTGGAGACGACCAAGGTCGTGCTCAAGAAGGAGCCTCTTTATGCATCGGCGGTTGTGACTGAAGCTATCGACATGGTTGAGACGTCCAAACAGGCTGGCATCTCGACGGAGGAGCTGCGAGAAGCGTTGAAGAGCCAGAATACCTTCTTCAACATTCTCAGTGAGATTGTGGCGCTGCCCGAGTCAAAGAGCCCAGGTAAAGAGCGCTTCAAGATCAATCCGTACGGCCAGCATCAGCATCAACTCCCTATTCTTCGATACAAGAAGCTCCTCACGACGCCTTCGGCAGACGTCTTGCTGAGTGCTCAGCAGGACGCCAACTTGCCTAGACAATGCCAGATAGTCGACATCGAGGAGACAATATCCATCCAGCAGGGGCCAGACGCGCTGACAGAAGACGGCCTCATCGACCTGCTCCGAGAAGCCGGCATCAAAGCACTCAAGAAGTACGCCATAAAGATGGTGCCAGCATACCAGTCAGACGCCGAGGTCAAGACCATCAATGTGCCCGAGACGCTCGCCGCCCTCGGCATCAAACCAGCTGAGCTGAAACAAGTAGTCAGCAGACACTTCAAGGGCGGCCATCGGGCTAACATCAAGGCGCTGGAGCAGAGCCTGCTGACGGCTGACATCCATCTCGACCCCTTGGCTGCCTGTCAGGCCGTCCGGAGGAAGAGAGAGTCTGGAGGCTGTGCTCAAAGCGTGGAGTTCATCTGGACAGAAGACCTGATTCAGGGACAGCCGGTGGAAGACGATGAGATTTTGGGGGATGAGGATGAGACTATGAGCGATGCTGCCCCTGAAGAAGAGAGCTTGAGTCTCAGACGCGCCATTGAGAACGCAAACAGGCTGAAAGAAGCCGCGCGGGCATCGCCTTGGCTCGCAAACAGCTTATCAACTGTAGCCATCGGAATGAGCTCTTTGCTGGGAGGAGCGACGGTGACAGCCCTGGCAGTAAACGCCGGCAGCCCCGCAGCAGCCGGAGCCGGAGCCGGAGCCGGAGCCGCCATCGGAGCCGGAGTCGGAGGCGGCACCGACACATCCGCAACAATCGCCGACGCCGTCCTCTCATCCAGCACGACTCCACTCCTACTCACCCGGCCCGTCGTACGAAGACAGGTGTCCATCGAGGAAGCAGCCGAGGTGATCCGCGAGGTACTCAGCCCCAAGCGGGTACAGCAGATACTACGCAAGTGGGCGCCGACGCGATTCCCGCTGCTCGCTACGAGACGGAGGCGACGATCTGTTGGGGGCGGCGATGAATGGTTGGTGAGGGCTTTGAGACCGGCGGTGGAGAGGGCCTTGTTGGCGGTTCTGAAGGGGGCGGTTGAGGAGGCAGGGCGGGAGATGGCTTTGGGGGTGTCTTAGAATGGCTGGCATCTGGGGGTGTCTTAGAATGGCTGGCATCTGGGGGTTGTGATGATGAACTTAATAGTGTTGTATTTGGGCGGATAGGCTGACCGGGAGACGTCGAAGTGCTACATAAAGAGTTTTGATAGGTTATATAACTTCTACATGTCTCACCTGTTTCTTTTCAAGTTGCTAGAGGAACTACTTCTCTGGCCTACGGCATGTTGACCTACCCTGCTCGCTCCGAATAGTCCAAGACATCCCCTCAAGTGACCACTCGAACCCTTGTCCTCAGGCAGCAGTAGACTCCCAGTCGTCCACGCCAACGGCCCGATTAAACGCACTGAAAAGCCGATCCCCCCTTCCACAATCCCTCCCGTTTACAACCATCGTCATCCACCACAAACAGAACCCAACAACTCCTCCAAGATGCTTCTCAAGACTCTCCTCACCATCTCAGCCGCCAGCCTCGCCCTCGGCCAACGCTGCAACTTCAATACCGCCCCCTGCCCCAACGACTCACGCTGCGTGCCCACCAACCCCGAGTGCCACGACCTCCAGCGCTGCTTCGGCGTGTGCGAGCGCTACAACAGGTATCCCTCCTGCGGCGGCTTCACCGTCACTCCTCACAACTGCGATGCCGGCGCCATCTGCGTGGACGATCCTCGCTTTCCGGATAGCTGTGGGATGGCCTGCGATGCGTCGGGGATATGTCTTTCGAATAAGACGCCTCGCTGCGGGGGGGGGCATGGGAGGGGGTGTCCGGCTGGGCTTCAGTGCTTTGGGGTGAAGAAGGGGTGTGATGTGAAGAAGGGAGGGAAGAACTGCCAGGGGTACTGTATGTGAGGGTGAATTCGCGTGTTCCGAGGAGAGGCAGGTGAAGAACATTCGTTATCTTGAGCATTGAATAAAGAAATACGGGCCAGACTTTATGTTCCTACATGTATGGATGAATCGATGTTTTTTAAAGGCGAATAGCTACATGTTGGTGACTGTTAGCCGCACGTACATTACCACATAGTAGAAGACGGCATCAACTTCAGCTTCTATTTTATGAAACAACCTTATATATCGATCAACCTCCACATCATCGATAACCCGCTTCAAATAGCAGTGTAGCTCATTCAGAATTCCACTCCCCCTTAGTAAACCGCTCAAACAGATCCAGCACAGCCTCTGGCTGATCCAGAGCAGCCGAGAACCCAGCCTTGAACACACGAGCAAAAGTAAGCCCGCTCGCCGACTTGATTTCCCCATACTGCTTCCCCGAAGAGGAAAGCTTCAGAGGCCTAAGATCAGCCTTCTTAAAGGCATCGTGGCCAGACCACTCCAGTGCGTTGGTCCAGTCACGGATACCAAGCCAGTTGCCAATGAGATCACCGTCACCTGCGTAGGCAAGGACAGGAATCTTCATGTCAAGAGCCTTGGCAAGCCTCCGCTGGTGAGGCCTCACGTGGTCTCCGGCGTCAGTCAGATTCTTCGAGGCTTCTACACTGCAGTAATCCCAGGTTTTATCGCCTCGGACGCCCAGCGTCTGAATGACGTTGGGCAGGTTCATGAAGGGTTCGATCTGCCCGCTGGCGTTATTGCACGAGTTGTCAGCGTCTCCTACGCAGGGCTCGTGCACGTTGAATCTATTCGTTCCTTGTCGGTCCAGGAGGGCGCTCAGCTTTTCCGGGCTGCACCAAACAGACGCCTTTTGGCATAGAGCCTCGTCGTCCTCGTTATCGTAACAGTCCTGGATCATCTTCTCGCACGCGGGCTCTTCGGCTGCCAAGGCCTGGCATCCGTTCTTTGAGAGAACAGAAGGGTGCCCTCCCTCACCGCAGACCATGGGCCTGATTGCCAGATACTGCGTCTTATAGTCGATGACGCCGTTGGCGAGGATGGCGCCCTTGAGATTAATGTTGCGATGAGGATGCGAGATGATCTCAGCCGCAAGTTCAGAAATGTCCATGGCAGCTATCGAGTTTCCAGCAAGGAAGAAATCCTGCGTCCCGTACTGGGGAAACCTGTTAAAGAAAAGCGTCATGGCCGCGAAGAGATCCTTTGCGCCGTCGGCGGTTGAGTTGATGGCTTCGCTGCTGCTAGAAAAGCCCGTGTTGACGGGTGAGTCGAGGAAGATGATGGAAGCTCGCTGCGTCCACGAAAAAGGGTTGGACTTGAGGCTGAGGTCCTCTTGGATCCGGGCCGGGCCGATGGATTCGAAGATGGAGATCATGGAGGAGCAGGCGGGGCCTCCTTCAAGCCAGAGAACTACAGGGTCCTTGGCGGGATCGCCGCGGGATTCAAAGAACCCTGTCTCCAGGTCAGGCATACAATAGATGGCTTGAGTTGCAAGAGACTTACAGTAGAAAAGGTGCTTGTCCTTGGTATCATCATCGAGATAGCCGCTGAACTGCTTGACCTTGTCGATACCCAGCGTAGAGGTGTCAAATGGGCCGGCTTGGCCTGTGAAGTTGGCTCTTTGGCTGGATGGAGCTGTGACCGGTATGTTCTTTGACATAGCCGTGCCGAGGTAGGCTGCTAGAACGAGGGTCGGAATAAAGAAGCGCATTTCGACCAAGGGATGGTGAGGTGAGGAAGAAACAGGTTCTTAGTATTTTATATTGATTGTGCTTCTGGTAGTCCAGCCAAGGGTCAACGTAATAGATATTGAAGTCAGTCTCAGGCTCGGCCTTGTCGTGAAGCAAGAAGATTGAGGGAAAAACTGAGCTTTAAACTCTGATGAGATGCTCTATAGTGAAGTTGAGGTCACATCAACATGAAGTGAAAGCTCGATCCATGACTCAACAATGCTGGTTCTTGTCTGTTGTTTGAGTCCTGGCCGACGTCCAGTCGAGTTTGACAGACAACCAAGTCGCAAATGTAACGACACGAGTTGTTGGCCGCTAAGAGTTCTGGCTTTCTGTTTGTTCTTGTCAAGTGAGCCTGCTGAGTGAAAGTGACTCAGGTTGCTCTTGGCTGGTAGGTGATGACGACAGACCAAGGAATTGAGGGCAACAGTGAGGAAATATCCATGAAAGTGTTGTTGTTCTGCTCATGGATGTTCGATTTTACCCACACATAACCAATTCATGTAGTGTTCTGGCGGCTCAGGGTTGTTTCTTTGTAGTCATTCAACCGGTCATCCACATGACTGTTTGTCTCTGCTATAATCACTCCACGAAACATCACCACATTGCCAAGCCACAGCCACGGCGAAAATGTCCTCTGTGACCCAACTCAGCACCCGCCGGTGAACTACCCCAGATCACCCGTTTGAACCGGGAACCCTTCCGTTTCCCCGTCTTTCGACCACGAGCTGCGGGCTGCGGAGATGAAACGAGCGTCCCGCGGACTCGAATGACTCTCCCACTTACCGGCTCAATGTCGGCATCCTAGCATTCTTCCGGGCTGATTCGTGAATAGAAGGTGGCTTTTGTTTGTGTGCTCATCTGTGTGCTAGTCCGCGAAGATACATCAATTCTTGTATGAAGTGGGTGACGGGGATTAACCGGAGATTACGATGGAAGAGCCGCTTCAGCGTGACTACGCTCAGGTATCTGTTGCTTAACAGATTTTAGATTGAATCATGTTCCTACTTGAGGTTCACCTCATCCATCTCCTTTCAGTTGTCATCCAAAGTCGGCAAGCTGCCATTGAACTGACATGACGGCTTAGACTTAACCACTGCTTCAACAACTTGAAACTTTATGGCTCGCAAGGAGTAGATGAGTTTCCCCCTTTCTCTTCGTACGATCTTCCTATCATTCTCAAATGTCTGTATGCACCAACACTCACACTCATCAATCCCTGGAAGGCGGTAGAGCCTCCTGAGAAGCATTCCACTTATCCTCCAACGCATACTCCGTCACGCCAGTCCCGAAAGCCCCGCTTTGAAGATAGACGCGCATTGTTGGCATCGGGAGAACCGCCACATTGGACCCAGGCACGCCATCCTGCTCGAAGCCGCCATCGTACCAACCATTTTCACCGAAGGCCTTCTCTTTGATTGTGGTGATGGAGGAAGAGTAGAGCAGCCGGATGGAGGGGTTGTCGCCTTCGATCCAGGACGTGACGGCTAGGGATGCGCGCGGAGGCTGGTCGACGATGCGGAGGCCTCCGGTACTCCAGGAGCCATCCCAGGCCTTTTCGACGATGTGGGAGTCTTGATCTTGGAAGTATACGCTGCGGGAATTAGCTGAAGAGCGACGAAACGTGTTCCGTGGTGTTGAAGAAACGAGAAAGAGGAAGAGTTGATGACATCACGTCAGCTGAAGAGTAAGACTCACCGCATATGAGTCGGCGAGGTGCCCCAAGTCGTGGCAGCAATAGCAGTCCCCTGAATAGCATGCCCCAGGTTGACTCCCCTCTGCCATGAGCCTTCTCCGTCAACTAAAGGTGAGAAGGCAAGGTCAGATATATGCATCGAGACGTAGGCTTCGTGTTGACTTGCAGCTAAACTCCTGGATGCTTTCATCTTCGAGCTGGGCGAAGACGCGGAGCTTGTATCGATTACCGCCGAGGCAGATGGCTGCGATGCCTCCGGAGAAGGAAGCCAATTTGAAGCCAGAATTGCTGAAACCGCCTTGATGCTATCGTTTTGTCAGCTAGTGTAGAGAGATATATATCCTCCTTGACAACACCTGGGAGAATCCTTAAAGACAAGACGGCAAAACTCACCCATTTACCCCATTTATCCAAGCCATACTCCTTGCCCTTGTTATCAGCCCCAACGTAGAACAGACGAATATGATCCAAGTCCAATGACGTAGCCGCCAAGGGCGTGTCGACTTTTCCCCTGGTTATCACATTGGACGAGGTGCCGCCCGACCACTTGCCATCGTACACTATCTCGCGGATGCCGCCGTCGACGTCAACTACGTAGAGACGGATGTTGGAGCCTTTGTTTACGGCGGCGAGCTGAGTGCGGTAAGCGATTTCGTCGTAGATGGTCATGTTGCTATCTGGTAGTTGTTGACTATGGTGATTCTCTGGGGGAATGGGTTGATTGCTGCTTGGTGGTGGGGGTCGTCTGAGAGGAAGACTGGGAGGCTTTATACACACATGTAGTTGGGGTAACCTGATGAATCTGGGGAGTGATAAAGACTCAATTGTCGACGTACATACATACATAGTGAAGATGAAAACGGAACATCCTAAACTGCTCAGGTCAATCACATCACTCATGCAGTACCTTTGCCCAGCTTCAATGATACTCAACCCTCCCAGCTTCCCAAACCATCGTCAACATCCAGACAAATACAACACCATCACATATGCCGTCCCCCCCCCGGAAGCGAGATCCGCAACCCTTCCCCGCTCCCAGACGGCTCGCTGCCGCGTCCGCAAATGCATGCAACGTCTGCAAGCCTCCGGACAACGGGCTGGATATGAAGCGCGTCGGAGAACGGATCAGGCCTTGTCTACGATGCGTGCGACATATGACAGCACCGTTACCTCCTACAAGTCTCGATGAGGAGTCTGGGGCTGTGAGGGCTGAGGAGGTTTCACCGCGTGTCTTGACAGCCATGTTATTGGACGGGATGGGGGCAACCTGTCGCTTTACAAACGGACTCGGTCGTGTTCGACGACCAGTCAGGTTTCTATTTCTTGGGGGCTTGACAGTGACAGCGGGCCGGAATCCAGTTCCGAGACTATCCGCTCCGGTAGTGTCAGGTCAAGCACGGAGAATAGCTTGATTGAATTCTCTGTCCTCGACCGCGATGAATCAACGAGGTCTGTGACGTGCTTGGAGTTTGAACAAGTATTCGTACGTGGATAGATGGTTCTGACCGACGTGACTCTGACCTACACAACTCGTGCCCGATCCGTCGTATTGAATCTTTTCGACCAGATCCACGACAACTCCCACAAGACACCAACTCACAGCAGGCTCCAGCCTCACAAGCAATATACATCCTTCCTTGATGCCACCACACCCTCCATCGTCAACAGGCCCGCATAGAGCAAGGTCTTTGCAAGCCCATCATTGGAAAGGACACTGCTGGGGCATGCGGCAGCGTCCCGATCAGGCGGAGTCTTCCGTCATGAGCCTGCTTGATGGTGGGGTCGTCTGCTGTCCGGGTGCAGAGCCGGGACTCAATGAAAATATGAGGACATGGACTTTAATGCCAAGACTTGAAGCGTCGAACTTGGCAAGAGTTGCATCATCGAATCAGGGAGGGCCCGGCAGGAGCCCGTCACAATCCCCGATGCTAGCGTATGCCCTTGACCTGGGGTAAAACAAGAAGGAGTTGGACAAAAGAAGCTATCGCCACTCCTTGCTTTAGCTGCATCGGCTGGCTGCATCGGCTGCTTCGTCTGGCCGCTTCGTGGGCTGCTGTGCTGTTTCGAGAGAAGAGTGAAGCTGACCTATTCGTACATGCCACTTTTCCAGCTTTGCTTGATCATCGTCTAGAAGCCCCAGGTGAGGACGACTGGCGAGAGGGAACGTTGCCGGTGTAGACTCAGTGAGGGCGTCGTCGTCTGGTAGGAACCCGTGGATCGTCGCCCAGGAGCCCTTTGTCGTCGTCGTCACTCGCCAAAAATGCACAGGCATCGACGCCATCCTTGCCAGTGGCCTGTTCCTCGTCGTTGCGTCGCCCGTAAATGCTGCCTGCGGCTTGGCTTGGGCGGGAGGTTCTTCCAAGATGAAAACCCGAGCAGCACATGGGACTGGATGACGATATGCGCCATGAATTCTGTACTGATTGTCCTGTCTCATTCGTCAGTCTTGTTGCAAGACTAAATGCTCGCAAGGTACGAACCGGGTTCGCAAGCCTTCTGTGAGACAAGGCGTGAGTGGTTGATATTCAACGGTCGCATCTCGGCCGGTGAGTTGCTGCGCCGCCAGAGCGGGTGAGTACTGGGCGGCATAGGGGCTCGTTGTCTGTGGCATTGTCGGCACCGTGACGGCCGAGGGAGAGGCGAAGCCTGCGACTGTGACGGGTGGCGCCTGTCCCGTAGGCATGTACGAATACACGCTGCTCCGATCTTTGCGAATGCGGGATTGAATGTCCGGGAGTCCCGTCCAGCAGCCGAAGGGGCAGTTGGACTACCTAGTGTCCATGATCAAGAATATCCCATCGGGATCCCATTGGGTGGATAATCCGTCTCCTGTGGCAGAAGTTGGCGAGACGGACGCGCCTAGAGCGGACGCGAGGGACCCCGATGGGAACGTGAGAGTTCACGAGTCCCTGATGCCAGCGTGAGCCCTTCACCTAGAGTGATGGAAACAAAGATGCTTACCTAGTGAAGGAGGTAGGGCCAAAGGCGCGATAAAAGGAGTAATTTCCACTGCTTTCTTTGGCTGCTTCGTGGTAGGCAGCTGCGCTCCGGTCCATTCCCATCGCGAACTCACGTGACACCTTACATCACCACCAACCTCACCACCACAATTGCCCCTCCCCCGCCCCATCACCAGCCTCACCCCAACCAAGATGCGGTTCCGAACCGAGCTCAAGAACATCCGCACCTTTGCGAGCAAGTCCACCCCCTCTCTTCTCTCAGCCCTCACTAATCCATCGTCCCACAGAACTCACGGCAGCCCTCTCCTCGCTGGAGAAGATTGCGTGGGTACGACTTAGCGATGAAACGGTCCGCTTCACCGTCATCCCCGACATGGGCTCCCAAGTCTGGGCGTGCGTCCTCTCCCTCCACAAAAACGCGTCAATTGGGTACTCACAGACGACAGCTCCCTCGCCATGGACTTCATCTTCGACAGCTACCACATCCAATCCGCCGAAGCCTCCAACACCATCAACCTCGAACTCCCCCTCCAACCCCTCCAGCGCGCCCTCCGATCCGCGCAAAACAGCATCTCCGCCTCTCTCCGCCTCACCAAACGAGATGGTCTCCCCATCCTATCCATGACCATCACGACAACGACTTCCAACGCATCATCCGCCGCAGCAGCCGCCCGCCGCTCAGACTCAGACTCAGAAGACGTCTTCCGGCCGGAACATCTCGAAACCTCTCTCCGGCGCGAACACGAAAAGATCATCACCCAAGACATCCCAGTTCGAGTCCTGCACCCCAACACAGTCGAAATCATCATGCAGCCCAAAATCCGCGAACCAGACGTCCACATCCAACTCCCCCCCCTCCTCCAACTAAAAGCCATATCCGACCGCTTCACCAAGCTGGCATCCACCTCGTCCCCCACCGCCAAATCGCCCAAGCTGGAGCTCAGCGCCAACATGCACGGCTGTCTGCGCCTGCGCATCGCCACCGACACCACCGACGTCTGCAGCACCTGGTCCGATCTGGAGAACCCGGAGCTGGATCCCGCCCAGTTGGATCGGCCGCTGCGCGAGCACCCCAGTACCCGCTTCCGCGACGACGGGCCCGATCGGTGGGCGACGGTGAGGGTGGATGGGAAGGATTGGAGTAGGGTTCTGAGCGTGGGGAGGTTGGATGGGAGGGTGATTGCTTGCTTTGCTGATGATCATGCCTTGATTCTTTACGTTTACGTGCCGAATTTCGATGCTTCGGCTGAGGATTCGGTTGTGACGGTGAGTTCCGGGCTGCCAGCTTGTTTGCTGTCTTCTCATATTAACGCGTCGCAGTATTACGTCCAGTCCTTCAGCGCCTGATCCGGATAACCGGTCTGACAAGCCGACGTCCTCTTCATGTCCAGGACTACAAAAGTCCTCGTCACGGCCAAGAATCCCCCGGCTTCTCGCGCTTTCCCTTCCAGAAGTCTTTTCCGAACGGTTGCGACCCAAGACTCCTCGTGCTTCGGCATCGCAAGATTGGAGGCGTCTGACTGTCCGGTTCTTACCACACGACGATCAACGACACACCAACTCATCGCTGCAGGTAAAACACCCAAAAAAGTCAATATTACTTGATCGCTCACAGGCTGTTTCTAGAATCTGTTTCCACGAGACCGCTGCTTTGGCGCAGAACCCGCTGACCCTCTCACCCTCACCTCACATCCCAGCCGCCATCATCGTACATAGTCCACTTGACATGCACAAAGACTCGCTTCTCCTTTCCCCCCATCATCGTACATCCCCTCCCGCAACCCCCCTCCGTAGGTAGCCACAGACGTCTTCACTTTGCCATGACATCGATATACCTTCCGCTTTTCCTCGGCTTCTTCTGCGTGCCCTTCCTCGGCGCCGTCCCAAGCAAGTCGTCAATGCTACTAGCGTTGCTCATACTCGTCGCCGGCCGACTGGGCGGTCGACTAGGCGGTCCCCCCCCAGCATCCGACCCTGATACAGACCGACTCGGACCCAATGGCGAAAGCCCCTCCTGAGCAGACAACCCCCTCGGCCCAAACGGCGGCGCCCCCGAACTCGTCGCCGGCCTCGGAGGCGCACCACCACCGGCGTCCGATCTGGGCGTCGACCTCGGCGGAGGTGGCGCCGCCTTCTTGACCTCGACGTTCTCGGCCCCGGGCTTCTTGTTGACCCATCTCTTGAGTTCCGGATCGAAGACGAAGCTGCTCGCCTCTCCCAATTTGGCGCGGATGGGCTTCCCGGCGGTGTTGGGGGAGCGTGCGGCGTCGTCCATGGATTCGTTCTTCTTGCTTCCTCCGAACCAGCCGCCGAAGCCCCAGCCTTTCTTTGCGGGTTGTTTGGCGGCTGCTCGCTTGGCTATTTGTGCCTGTCAGTCTCGTTCTTTTCCTTTTAAAAAAAGATGATACTCACCGTCTTCCTCTGCTGCTTTGCGGAACATTTCCTCGTTTTCGCGATCCTTTTCTGCCTTGGATTTCTCGTCTTGTCCGGAGGCACGCCTTTCACCTTCGACGTTGGGAGAGGTATTTTCGCCGCCTTGGGGAGGGTTATACGACGGCGGCTCGTACCCGTACGGCTGGTATGATGGGGTCTGATAGCCTCCTCCTCCGGCACTCTCTCCGTCAGCATGTTGAGGCGTGGTCAACTGAGGGGGTTCGTAGGTCTGTCCGTAGGGACTGTAGCCTTGGTGGGGACTGTGGGCGGTTGACGCGGGCTTCTCGCTCTGGGTGTATATGTGAGGCGACTCCTGGAGCATCTGCGGGGCGCGGTCCAACGGAGCAGACACCGCTGGCGCTTGGTTCTCATGTCCGTTTGGCACGATCCGTGCTGTCTCTTGTATCACAGGTCCGAACCCCAATCCAGCCGCGGGATGCCTGGCCGAGACAGGGCCGCCACCGCCGACGGGCCCCTGAGGCGACAAGGGACCTCCGTAAATGGTCTCGTAAGGATTGCGCGGATACTCGCTCGAGCCCCGGCCGGACGGCGGGTTAGCCGACGGGTGAGCATTCTGTACCGCCGCCGGAGCGTACCGGGAAGATGCAGCGTTGGCCGTGTAACTGGGCGACGCGCCACCTCCGTAAGACTCAAAGTTGGAGATGGATGGTGAGCGGCTCATATTGGGCGTAGTGGCAACACGGGCAAAGGGACCGGATTCTCCCTCGCCGCCGGTGCCATTGGGGCCGCTTCCCCCATCGTCTCCGGTCACGAACTTGCTGAAATGGTTCCATACGCTGTCCGAGACCTTGTTCATGCTTGGCTTGGAGATCCAAGATGACGATGCATCCTTGGGGGCCTGCCGGAGCCTGGTCATGAAATCGTGAAGCGCCGTCTCGAGGATGGCGTGGTGGTAGGGAGACCGACGGGTCTGCGAGGCAATGGCCGCGTCAATGGCGTCGCAGTACTGCAGAGCCTTGTCTCTGTATCCGTACTCGGCCAGCGTCACTGCGTGCTGGAGCTTGTAGCCCGCCAGATGAGGTGCTCCCACGGCGGCAGCGGCGCCTCCGGCAAGCGATAGCCCGTACTCGTAGACTTCGCTGAGTTGGAGGGCCTCTGTCTCCTTAGCAAACTGGTCCGACTGTTGCCGGTGGTCGGATCCGAGGAGAACAAAGTCGACCTTCTGGTCGTCGAGGCCGCCGAACACCGAGACGTTTCTGCTAAAGATGAAGCAGATTTGGGCCGCCTCAGCCCGCCCGTAGTCAGAGAGCAGCTTGCCGAGAGCGTTGAGGGCCCGCACGTCGTCGGTACTTCGGTTGTAGAGGATGAGCGTCAACGTCTCGCGCCACTTGTCCAGGCCTTCCATGGCATCCTTTGTCGGCTCAGAGGCAGCTTCTGTAGAGACCAGCTGCAGCCCGACGCGGGCGTGCGAAGGTACCAGCTCGTTGACGCAGTCGTCAAAGTCGCCGGACAGCACCTTGTACAAGGCTGCCATGGACTCGTTGTTATGGCCGGGATAGTTGACCTCTTTGCGCACAAACTCCTGAGACACTCGCTTGTAAAGGTCTGGCGAGACGGCGTGCGAGATGAGCATGGCGTGGCCCCAGAGGCGCTTGTCGACGGCCGTCCAAACGGCAACTTCCGGATTCCCTTGGAGAAGATGGTGTCGAATCTGCTCCATGGCCACGGGATCTACGCCATCTGCAGCAGACGAAGTCACCGGCCCGGGCTGGCCGTCACCGACGGAGCGCGCGAGAGACGGCACAGCGGCGGTGGACGTTGCCGGAGACAGCACCTCCCTAACGGCCTTTTCCACCGCAGCTCCACCCTCCAGCGTTCCGTCGAACTCGATAAAGACCCGCAGCAGCTTCCACAGCAAGAGGCGCTCAACACCACGCTTCGCCTCGAGCGAGAGCTGAGGATTGAACTCGAGCTGACCGAGATCCCTTTCCTGAGCTTCGATGCCTGCTGCAAGCCAAGCCAGGGCCTCCTTCTTCTTCGACTTGCCCTTGAGTGGCCCGGGGAACTTGGAAAAACGATCGGCCAGGGGGAGAATATCCTTGATGTTCTGCACCTTGACCTCGCCGCAAGTCCGCCAGACCGTCGGCATCGTCTGGTTCATGGTGTAGCGCGCTATGCTCCTTGGGAAGGACGTGACCATAGTTCCTCCGACCCCCCACGTAAGGAGAGGAGCTCCTCGCCATCGCTGTAGCGGATCGTCTTCCCTGCCATCCGACGGGGGCATCATGTTGGCCGTGAGCGAAGGGCCACGTTTCCTGGTGGAAGGTGCGTAAGCCGGCTGGAGAGGCACCGGAGCCGGAGCAGGGGGCGAGAGGGCGTGTGCGGTCGACGGGCGAGCCGAAGGGTTGAGAGGTCTCATCTCGGCCGGTGAGTGGGTAGCGGCACGGACCGGCGGCGGCGGCGGTATAAAGCTGGGCTGGGCCGGATGGGGCCCCGGCGCATAGCTGGTGGTGGCCCTCGAGAGCGGCTGAATTGTCGCCGCGGGATAGGCAGAAGAATGGGGGTTTGTTTGGTGCAGAGTCGGCAACGAGGGTGCCGAATAGTTTTTGGGATCGACTTGAGCCATGCTGACGGTGACGGACCTATTGACGAGGAGAGCCCTGTCGTCCTCCTCCTCGTCGACTTCCGTCGTTGGCGGTAGCGACGAGACTCTAGTGAGCCTGGGGTCGAAAGAATTGGCTCGGTGTGGAACATCGGCGTTGGGAGGTCCGACTCGGGGGAACTTGTCTCTGCTGGCCTCAAAATGGGCCAGGGGACTCGAGGTTCGAGGCATGTGCGGCAGCACGGGCTGCTGGGGAGCCGTTGGGAGAGGCATGCTGTTAAACCGTTGCGCCGCCGGGGCGGGCGAGTATCTCGACGTCGGAGGCTGCGGCGCTGCTGCCTGATGGCCCATCGGAGCGGGTGAGTACCGGGCGGCGGTGGTCGGGGGCGGCGGCATAGGAGCAGAGGGCTGGGTTGCGGCGGCATAGGGGCTCGTCGTCTGTGGTATTGTCGGCACCGTGACGGCCGGGGGAGAGGCGAAGCCTGCGACTGCGACGGGTGGCGCCTGGCCCGTAGGAGTGTACACGCTGCTCTGCCTCGAAGTAGGCCTCGATCTCGGCACAACAGGCAGTTCTTCGAAGAAGCTGCTTTGGTTCCGGAGCGACGAGGGCGAAAAGGCTTGGTTCAGGCCGAGTCCGTGTGCCGTCTGGACCGGCGATGCGCCGGGGGCCGGCGGACGCCCATGTGCCGTCTGAACCGGCGAGGCGCCGAGGGCCGGCGGACGACCCGGAGCGTACATGCTGGTGCTTCGCGGCGGCGGAGCCGGTGGAGCCGGCTGCTCACGGGGCTGCATGCTGGTTCGCTTCCTGGGCTTGACGACCGTATTGCTCAGCAGGTCTGTGGGCAGGTCGTACGGCGAGGAATACCCGTCCTTTGACTTGTCCGCGAAGCTCTGTGTCCTCGACGGCTCTGAGCGCGGAGGATACTGTTGGGGAATAGTAAACGGGGAGGTGGGCTGCTGCTGTTGAAGCGGGGGAGAGAGGGGAGAAGCCATCGTGGGGAAGTAAGGCGAGGACGAGGACGACGGAACGTTCGCCGGGGACGAGGGAACGTACACCAAGGACGACGGAACGTTCGTTGAGGACGACGGAACATTCACCGGAGGGACGGCGTCCGGCAGAAGGTCCTCTTCGTCGTCTAAGAGCCCTTCATCGTCGCTCCCCAAGAAGGCAGAGGCATCGACGCCATCTTCCACAAGGAACTCGTCGTCATCGTCGTCGTCGTCGTCGCCGCCAGCAAACGCCGCCTGCCACTTGGCTGACAGATCTTGGTCTTGTTGGGGTTCTTGGTGAGGTTCTTTTTGTTGGGGTTCTGGTTGATGTTGCCCGTTACCCATCGTCTCGGACTCGCTCACGGAACCGACAGAAGCGTCAAAGTGACCGCCCATGGCCTGCGTAGTCGACTTGCGCTGTATTGCTGGCAGTGGGGGGTTTTCCTCTGACTGCTGGATCTGTGCGAAGAAATCGTCGTCGTCGTCGGCGAAGGATCCAGTAGGTCCAACAGGTTCGCTCGACATGAGAGGAATGCCCTCTTCGTAGCGAGCCTGCGTGTGCTGTTCTTCGGATGCGATCGCAGGCATGTCCTCTTCGTAGCGAGCCTCCATGTCCTGTTCGTCGGATGCGATCGCCTGTGAAGTCCTGTCGTGCTCAGGCCGGCTATCTTCCCGAGGATGTGGCGACAGATTGCAGACTTCAGAGGTCGGCTCTGCATCCACCTCGGTATTCATCTGAGCCGAACTGCCGTTGTCCTCAGGACCCTGTGCCGGACGGGGCGACGGATGGGCGTCGGATCGTGCCGGATTCCACTCGTCTTCGTCGTTAAAGTTGACCTCGTGCGAAACGGTTCGAGCAAATGACATGGAGCTGGAGTGCTGCGAGTTCATCGTCGGCGGTCTGGCCTCTTGCACGGAGGGAGGGTTGTCGTCGATGGGCCTGTATCCGAGATGGGCTTCCCGAGGCCAGGGCTCGCCATCGACGTCTGGCGGGCTGTTGGAAGGGCCACCTGTATCATCGCCGACTAGCCAAGCATCGCCGTCGTCAGCCGCGGCTTCCTCCGAGGGCCAAGCATCGACGAGGCTGCTCTTGACGTCGAGCTCAGTCGCGCCCTGATGGGCTGCCGCGTTGCGATGCGCAGGGGACGAGAGAGTGGACGAGAGGGGGGACGAGAGGGGGGACGAGTTTGGCATCAGAGCGGGATGCCATGACGAGTTCGGCGGCCCATCGGCCATGTTTCAGCGTCCAAGTTGCGCCGCACGAGATGCGATCCGTTGGACGAAAGGGGATGGAGTTTTTAGGTGATGCAAGCTGGCAGGTTCGGTTCGTGCCAGCGGCCGGCATCCAAGGCCCCGTCAGCGGGCCGTCACAGTGTCCAGTCGGGCGGCGCCGGAGTTTCCGGCTAGGTTGCCCCTTCCGCGCTAGAGAGCCCTGACGGGGGGCTTCTCATTGACTCCCGCCACTGGACCTCAGCGCGCCCCAGCTGGCCGGCCACAGCGAGGCATTTCCAGGGGGGAAGGCCACGTGCACTTCTTCAATATGCATGCTTACTAACCTAGTCCAGCCTTCCCTCGGAATAACCTCCGGAACCCTCCGGCACGCTGGGCCGCGCCTCCAACCACCAACCACCAGACCAGACCAGAGACCACGTCGACAGCTCGTCGATCCCTGAAGACCATCGGTTCTGCAGGTCTGAGGCTATGATGCCTGTCTGTCACGCCGCTCTCCGAAGCCGCAGCCGCCACTGATGGGCGGGATGCCTCCTTCACCCCCTTTCCGAGCGCCCGATTCGCCAACGCACGACTCCGACTCGGATCTTGACCTCGATCCGGACCTTGATCTCGGCCTTGACGACCTCGATCCCGTCTCGCCGACCCGCCATCGTCCGCCCGAGCAGTCGGCGCCGCGGATCGCGCTGAGGAACCTGCGCATGGGAAGCCTGCGTCGCGCCCAGAAGCGAGGCCGTGCCTATGGCCAACTTGGCACCCCCCGCGACGACACGGCCGATACCGACAGCGGCAATGACGATGCGCCCCTGCTGGGCGGCGACCAGTGGGTTCAGCCCCCCCGTCGCGAGTCCCGTGTCCGCCTACCCGGCTTCATGACCGACAACGACGGGGCTCGGCAACATGATGCCTCTGCTTCGAGGACCGTCGTCGTTGGCGGCACTCAGGCCACGCGCTTCCCTGCCAACCTCGTGTCCAACGCCAAATACACCGCCCTGACATTTCTCCCCGTCACTCTATACAATGAATTCTCCTTCTTCTTCAACATGTACTTCCTACTCGTCGCCCTTTCCCAGGCCATCCCGGCCCTGCGCATCGGCTACCTCTCCACCTACGTCGCCCCATTGGCCTTTGTTCTGCTCATTACCATGGGTAAAGAGGCCTACGACGATATAGCACGGCGCAGGAGAGACACAGAGGCCAACTCCGAGCCCTACAGGGTTCTCACGTTTGATGATGCCGAATCGAACGCCGCCTCGCTCCGTCAGCGCCGGCCGCTCAAGTCCGACACCGTGAGACGTGGTTCACGGAGGGCGAGAAGGCACGATCTCTCCGCCATTCAGGAAGAGGACGACGATGTCGACGCCGTACCCTCTTCGCACGTCCAGGAAGTCAGCCGCAAATCCAAGGATCTCAAGGTCGGCCAGGTTCTGAAACTCAGCAAGGGGCAGAGAGTCCCGGCCGACGTAGTCATCCTGCAGTGCTGTGCTTCCGACGGCTGCACTTCCAGGGAGCCCGCGGCGGAGGAAGCTTTGCTGGCCTCTGCCGAGGACGGATCTGCCTCTAAGGGTAAGCAGCCTGCGCTCATGCACGAACTCGAGGCTGGCAACGTCGGGGAGACGTTTATCAGGACCGACCAGCTCGATGGCGAGACGGACTGGAAACTGAGGCTGGCCACACCCTTGACGCAAAACCTTCCCGTCGAAGAGTTTGTCCGCCTTCGGGTGACGGGCGGGAAGCCGGACAAGTCGGTCAACGAATTCGTCGGCACGCTGGAGCTGCTTCCACCGCAGCGACAAGTGTCGTCGAGCCAGGAGGCGGAACAGAGCGACGAGGCCGCCAAGTCGTGGGCGCTGTCCATCGACAACACGGCTTGGGCCAATACGGTCATCGCCTCACAGGGCACGACGCTGGCCGTCATCCTGTATACGGGCCCGGAGACGCGGTCTGCGCTGTCGACGGCGCCTTCGCGCTCCAAGACGGGCCTCCTCGAGTACGAGATCAACTCGTTGACCAAGATCTTGTGCGCCTTGACGCTTGCCCTGTCCATCGTTCTCGTCGCCCTCCAGGGCTTTGAGAAGACGGGGGGCAACGCCTGGTACATCAAGATGATGCGTTTTCTCGTTCTCTTCTCCACCATTGTGCCCATTAGCCTGCGCGTGAACCTGGACCTGGGCAAGAGCGCATACTCGAGGTTCATCCAGCACGACCCGGGCATCCCGGGCGCCGTGGTCCGGACGAGCACCATCCCGGAGGATCTCGGACGGATCGAATATCTACTCAGCGATAAGACGGGCACGCTGACACAAAACGATATGGAGATGAAGAAGATCCACGTCGGTACCGTCTCGTATGCCAATGAGGCCATGGACGAGGTGGCTGCCTACGTCAAGCAGGGCTTCGCCGTCGACGCTTACCCGATGCTCGTCACGCCGTCGTCTTCTATCGGCAACGTCGGCACGAGCCGGACCAGGCGAGACATTGCTTCCCGCGTACGCGACGTCGTCTTGGCCTTGGCGCTCTGCCACAACGTGACGCCGACGGTCGACAGCGAGGACGGCAGGCAGGTGACGTCGTATCAAGCCTCGTCGCCGGACGAGATCGCCATCGTCAAGTGGGCCGAGTCGGTCGGGCTCAGGCTGGCGTCGCGAGACCGCAAGAGCATGACGCTGCAGTCGACGGATAGCGGTCGGATCGTGGTTCGCGTCCGCATTCTCGACGTCTTCCCATTCACGTCGGACGGCAAGCGGATGGGCATCATCGTCCACTTCCAGGAAAAGGTCGACGCGCCCTCGACGGACCTCGGCAGCGGCGACATCTGGTTCTACCAAAAGGGGGCCGACACTGTCATGAGCTCCATCGTGGCCTCTAACGACTGGCTGGACGAGGAGACGGCCAACATGGCGCGAGAAGGCCTACGGACGCTCGTCGTCGGCCGCAAGAAGCTCTCGGCCCAGCAGTATAGCGAGTTCTCGTCGCGCCACCACGAGGCATCACTCTCCCTGTCCGGACGCGACACGGGCATGCAGACCGTCGTCTCGCGCTACCTCGAGACGGACCTCGAGCTGCTGGGCGTGACGGGCGTCGAGGACAAGCTGCAACGGGACGTCAAGCCGTCGCTGGAGCTGCTGCGCAACGCCGGCATCAAGATCTGGATGCTGACGGGCGACAAGGTCGAGACGGCCAGGTGTGTGGCCGTCAGCTCCAAGCTCGTGGCTCGGGGCCAGTACATCCAGACGATGGCCCGGCTCAAGAAGAAGGACTACGCCCGTGACCAGCTCGACGTCCTCCGCAGCAAGATGGATGCCTGTCTGCTCATCGACGGCGAGAGCCTGGCGCTTCTGCTGACGCACTTTCGACTCGACTTCATCTCCATGGCCGTTCAGCTGCCGACGGTGGTGGCCTGTCGTTGCTCGCCGACTCAAAAGGCCGAGGTGGCGAAGCTGATCAAGGAGTACACCAAGAAGCGCGTCTGCTGCATCGGCGACGGCGGCAACGACGTGTCCATGATCCAGGCCGCCGACGTCGGCGTCGGAATCGTCGGCAAGGAGGGTCGTCAGGCCAGTCTGGCGGCCGACTTCTCCATCGAGCAGTTCTGCCACCTGGTCAAGTTGCTCGTCTGGCACGGGCGCAACAGCTACAAGCGGAGTGCCAAGCTGGCACAGTTCGTCATCCATCGAGGCCTCATCATCGCCGTTTGCCAGACAATGTATAGCATCGCTCTGGGGTTTGAGCCCGAGGGGCTCTACAAGGACTGGCTTCTTGTCGGCTACGCTACCGTCTACACGGCCGCGCCCGTCCTCTCGCTGGTCCTCGACAGGGACGTGGACGAGGATGTGGCCAATCTCTATCCGGAGCTTTATAAAGAGCTCACATCGGGCCGCTCGTTGTCGTATCGCACCTTTTTCGTCTGGGTGTTGGTGTCAGTCTACCAAGGGGGCATGATCCAGGGCTTGTCGCAGCTGCTCACCCAGGTCAACGGCCCCAAGATGGTGGCTGTCAGTTACACGGTTCTGGTGCTCAACGAGCTCATCATGGTGGCCATTGAGATTACGACGTGGCACCCGGTCATGATCATCAGCATCCTCGGCACCTTTGTCGCTTTCGTCGGCTCCATTCCTTTCTTGGGGGGTTATTTCGACCTCAAGTTTATCGTTACATTGTTCGTCTCTTGTTTTCCTCCTTTTCTCTGAATCGGCCAGGGCCATTGACTGACCTTGATACCCTTTCTCTCCTGTAGGGGCTTCTTCTGGCGCATCTTTGCCATCGGCGCCATCTCGCTCGTCCCTCCCTACGCCGGCAAGCTGATACGGAGAGCCATCAAGCCGCCGTCTTACAGAAAGGTCCAGAGCAGGTAGCGCGTAGGCACGGCGTTTCGGTGGCCATGAGCAGGGCAAGGTTCGTGCAATGCCGGGGCGTTGGTGCTGATTTAGAGGGTTTAGTCGTCGCCGGCCGTGTATAGAGATGCGCATGGGGTCTAGAAGAGGCCAGGCGTCGGGGAAACGCTTGATATCTGTCACGACAAGTCTTGACTGCATAACCTACCTGATTTTTAGATTTATTTCGGCTTTATTCTGCCTGAAGCTTACGCGTGATAAACAGTCGATGCGTGCGACCAGCTACTACGTCATACGATGAAGTGGAACCACGTCGTCAGAGCTTCAGCACGAGCCAGTCCCGGGCCAGACTCGGATTTCGTCTCTGAAGCTCGGCAACGAGACCACCAACGGGCCCTTGCGTCAGAAGGCCTCGGGCCCAGAGCTTGGGACCTGCGTAGTGGGAGACGAAGCCGTCGGACCCGGAGACGATGAGGATGTTCTTGCCTGCGTCGGCAGTGGACTGACATTGGCAGGGGTCGCTGGAGGGGTGGAACTCTGAGGCGGAGGCGTGTAGGCTTTGGTCGTGGCATTGGCAGCCTTGAGTGGTCGATGTGGGGGTGGGTCGATGGGATGATGATGGACGGAGGAGGGCTTGCTCGATATCGTGGTGTTGGAATGCGGAGCCGTCGCTGTCGATGGCGATGCGGATGTCTAGCCGGGACCCGTATCTATCTTTCATTTGCCGCAGCCGTAAAGCAATGGGCGTCGCGTTCTCTACATGAGAGTCCAGCTCGATGGGTAAGGGTCTCCGTAGCCACAGCTTCCACCATGGCGGAGGGACATGGGGCGAGGCCTGAATTTCCTGATGTTGCCGCACGGCCCAGAGGAGGGTGACCGAGGTGTTGGGATCATCATCATGATGCCCGAGGACGGTGGCGGCAGCCTGCATGGCCGGAGCGAGGCCGGTGCCGCCAGCGAGGACGACGAGACGCTTGCGAGAACCGAGGCGGCGGAGGATATCGAAGCCCGGATGGGGACCTCTGAGCCACAGATGGTGTCCCGGACGGAGACGATCGAGGTACGACGACATCTCGCCTCTCGGGAGGGAGCGAATATAGAAGCGCAGAAGGCGGGCGTCGTCGTCATCGTCGGGGGGCAGAGGCGTGTAGTGACGGGCGATCTGTACTTCGGGCTGCTTGAACTCGACAGACCACAAGCCGCGGAGCGAAGTCGGTGGCGCGCTGACGGTGAGGATGGACGACGAGGGCGAAACAGCATCTCTTCGGGTGACGACGCAGCGGATGAAGCTGTCTCGGCTTAGCGGCGTCGTCGCATCGTCGTCGTTGTAGTGGTAGTAGACTGCGGATGCTGCTGCTGCTGCTGCTGCTGCTGCTGCTGCTGCTGCTCCTCCTACAACTGCCAGCACGACGGTCGCGGGACCTGCGGCGCGGGAGGAACGCGGTGGGCGGCTCGCTGCCGCGCGAGGGAGAAGACGGATCTTCTGTCCCTGGACTGGGCCCATGGGCGCGAAATGGAGGCAGGGGGTGGGTGGGAGGCAAGATGGGATGGATTTGGTGATACCGGGATTGTGGGCTGCCTGGAGGAACGGAGGTTGATCGGCGCGGGTGGATGATGATCCGGGCGACGACATCCGGTGCCTGCGCCTCGTTGAGTCGTCCGAGGTGGGAGTTATTTGGCTGTGTGGAGGCACAAATCCACTGTCCGTCTGAAAAGAGGTGGGATCTGAAGGGGGCCTGATGGTCACCGTCTCCCTGTTCCAGACGATAGATGCTACCTTGATGAAGCGGAAAGGGCGGAAACTCTCTCCAACTTGAAGAAGCACATGCTAACCAGCTCAACAGATTGGCATCCGCTTTCCCCTCCATCCCCCACCGCCTTCACGAACCCTTCCCTTGGCGGTTCCCATCAACAGAAGCCAAGCCCAAGAGGGGTAGAGAGAATCAGGCCGGCACGGGACCATGCCATATATGCTTTCTTCGAGTTATTGGCAGCTCGTCGAGACCGCGGAGGGCGGTGCTTTGGTGACCGCGGTTATACAACATGCTTTTCGCCCGGAGACGCAATCGCCTGATTCCTCGTGTTGCCAGAAGGCTCAGCCAGGGCGGGCTGCGGCTGCGAGGTAGCGCGGTAGCATCCGCGTGACCTGTGCTGCACATCAAAATTCTCGTGGGTGGGCAAGGTTCGGCTCTCGTTCCAACTCAGAATCGGCTTCACTGGTTGATTCGGCCTCCCAAATCGCTCGTCTCTCGTCTTTCGGCATTACGGTCGGGATATGCTCTCGCATTCCATTGTCCCGAGTCATCTGGCACGCTTGATAATCGTCAGCTATAGCAATAGACTTGCCTCGGCTGCGCAACCGCCTGACTTTGCTGGTATCCCGCTGAGAGCGAATCACGAATACACCGTCATCTTAAGGGAGACTCTGGCCCACTTGCGACGGCTGTCTTGTTCTTTGGTCTAATATAAAATGACAGCCTCGCGAACCTGTATCGCTTGTTCTTGTTTTGTTGACGACAAGAGACGCCATCGGATTCTCTCCATCTGATTCTCCGCCCCTCATCTCTCTTTTCCCTCCCGAGACGAGACTGCAGAGTCAAGCGCAATGAGACATTTCAAAATCGTGGCTGCGCTTGCGGCCGTCTTTGCCGCGGTCGAAGCCTCAGAATCTTTCGTCTTCAAGGTGGACCGTGGTGCGGTGCGTTGGATGAGCCCGCTCTCTCCCCTCGATACTGCATGCTAATGCGCTACAGGATGTCGTCGCCTTCATACAAAAGGTCTTGGCCGACGGGCAGGCACGTTTCCGCCAGAGCAAGGACACGGGGCTCTACACGGCCGTTTCCTTCGACTTTGACACCAAAGAAGCTGCAGAGGCTGCCAAGAGATATGGAGCCGGCTACCCGAGTTACCCGCTCGACAACATGGTGACTGTCCCGCCGACCAAGTTCCCGCGTCACGAGAAGCGGAAGGTGGCAGGGTGGCCAACCGGGAGAATGCTCCGGTCCGAGGACGAAGACGTACGGAGACGCGATCTGGAGGCCCGAGGGAACCCCATGGCGCCATCGAGCTTGGCTGGCGATTTCGACGAGGATTACGTCTCGGACTTTGACCCCCTCACTAATGCGCACCATCATACGAAGCGCCATGATTATACAAACGGCTTCATCGATCTTTCTCGGGTGGATAACGATGGCGCGGATCGGGACATGCGGCAACTCGTGGGCGGCCAACGGCCTGCTCTGAACCCGGACCAAGATGAGCGGATGGCCATCCTCCGGCGCGACACCGGCAAGATAGCGCCTAATGCTGTGGTCGACGAGACCGGGTCTATCGCCCGGCGTGCTTCTCCGGGAAGACCTCCCAGCGTTCACTCTGACGAGCCGGACAGGGTAGCTGCGGTTTAAGGGTGTTGATTCGGGCGAGCTTCGTGTCCGCCATGGTGCTGGACGGCGCGTATGGATGGGTGTTGTCGGCTTCGGGTGTACGCGGTTGAAGCTTTGGGAGAAGGGGGTTGAGGGGTTAGAATTAGGTAGAAGACTTGAAAAGACGAGGTTTATTCTGGTATCCGTAGTTGAGTTTTGTCTGGCTGTCGGGGTGTTGATTTGGGAGGAGGCAATGGCAGTATTGTTCTCTTGACTTGGTACATGCAGCCAGGGTTGAGAGTTGCCGGACTTGGTTGGTTGCGGTCTAGTTAGTTGTCTAGTTGGTTGTTGAGCGGTTTGGACTAGGTTGAGTCTAGTTGTAGTTGAGTAACCTAGATTGACTTGGACCGTCCGCGTCGATTCACGCTCGGTGCTTCTCTACAGTCTAATAAAGTCTGGCTTCGAAGTCGTCTTGGTTCCCTCATGTTCCGAGCAGTGACATCAACTTGCATGCACCTCAGCGTCGCGAACCAAACAACGCGAAATTGGGACCAACTCAAACACGACCGAAGAGCATCACATGTCTCTCCGTCTTATTCCCCGCCAGCTCACAGGTCCCTTTGAAGATTGCCTGCCATCCCGCTTGGGACGGAACAGGGGCCCAATGCCAAGGCTCGTAAGAGCTGGTGTGGTGTCAATGAACCAAGCCTCGCATGAGTCACAGCACCAAGCCGGCAGATCCTCGCACTTTCTTATGTTAGTGTCCGTTTAGCCCGAAGCCAAAAGCGAGGAGGAAAGCTGCTGTCGTCATCATCGCCCCGAGACATGGCTGCTGAGGAGCCACCGGGATACGAAGAGGGTGAGCAGCCTTGCGGGAGACTCCCCGGCTGTGGGGATTATACGCTCGTCATGGATGGGTGTCATGTCTATCCTGCGGAGCCGCCTTCGAGTTTCCTGTATAAACTTAGCAGTCCTGTTTGTCAGGCGGCGGCCAAGGTGTACCGCGTTGAGAAGATACGGTATCGGTTGTCGGAGAATGATGGGGAGGGGAGGATGATGTCGCGGCTGGATTACATTTACGACTTTCAGACCAGGTTCAGGTATCACTCCTTTAACCACTTCCGACCACAGGTCATCATCGAGGGCAAAACCAGCAAGACGCGGACGTACAAGGCCGTCACCATCTCGCCCTCGGTAACGGGATGGACGTCATGCTCAGCCGAGGGACATTTCAAGGCCAAGACTTCGCTACGAGACCGCTTCAGCGACGAGGTTCGCATCCTGTGGAAGAACAGGGCTGGCGCGCTCGTCGCCGTCGAGATGAGGAAGAGGGGCGGGGGGGACGAGTCGCTGCCACGACTGGAGATTAAGATTCCGTTGGGGGAGCAGGACTTGGATCTGTTGGTTACTTGCTGGGCGGCGAGGTTGTGGAAGGAGGCGGAGAAGGAGATGGAGCAGCCTTTGACGTGGAACGGTGGTGAGTTTCTCTTGATTTGGGTATGGAGTGAGGTTTTGCTGATTGGTGAGTTAGCTATGCGGACTTTGGGGAGGAGAGATAATTGGTTTGGGAGGGGGACGGCTCATGTAATATAGGACATGGCTGGACGGGGGGTTCAAGTTGTGTTGTCATGTTGTGATGACAGGTCGAGTTGGATGACGAGGGAGCGGTTGTACTGCGAAGTCGAGATATACCTTGTTGGTTACTGCATTTAATTTCATTTTTGAAGGCGCGCTTGTCAGGGAGAGTTGAGAGGCGTGCCTGTTGAACGGGATATCAAGATTGTCACAGTCCGCGTAGGCCCTTGTCAACATAAAGAGCCGACTCAGGGCGGAAGTATCACGGGCTATATTTTTGACAGAGGTGGCCGGCGTTGTCTCTTGTGTGTTATTTGTAATGTGTGATAATGATACGGGAGCCTGGGCTCGACTATGTCTTCTCCTTTCCCCTGACATGTTCAAATGAACTCCGGTAGTTGTCCATCGCGGGATGTAGGAGCTCAGCTATGCTATGTCTTAGATATTCCCACCTATGACCAGCTTCTTAAGTCTAGTTGGTAATGTATAATATATTGATTAATGTCAATGATAAATACGTTACTCCACCCGTTTCTTCGCATGATGCAGTCCAAGGACGCGAATCAAGACTCAAACCGAGATCCATCGAAGACATAAAAGACTTGCTTACACCCTGCTCATGTCCTTCGAGACAGAAAACAAAAGAAACACGTCCCGTGATTCGTCATCATCACTAGCACATCCGGTCGTCATAGTTGACCATGACAAAGGTCCCGGGATACCGACTCGAGAATATCTATAGAGAGGATCCCTCAGCCGAGTTCCGAGGACGAGACACAGAAAGCTTACCCTGCCCCCAACAATCCGTCTGTGAATCATGGCATACTCCTATCAAGTCATCATCAGCACCTGTTGGGTCCTCGCCTCCGAGATGCCCACTCACGGCATCGTTGCATTGGTTGAAGATGGCAAAGGCTAATCGGGAGACTGCACGGCTAGTGACGACTCTGTATCTGGCCTCGTCTGTGAGGCAGAAGTTGATGGCGACGCCTTTGGTACAGCTGACGCGGGTGCAGTACGCGTTGCCGACCGTCGTGTACTCCTTATTTGTATGACATATCATACCCCCTTGGGTAAGATCTACATGTCCATCCGTCAGCTCCAGAGACGGGGCGGAGAGATCCAGCAGCTCACAGTACATGCCGCTCAGAAAGCCGTCGTAGGAGATCCTGGCCGCCGCCTCATATGCTAAGAAGTCCTGGATCGACTCTGGCAGTTCGACCTCGCATCTCGTCTCTAGTACCTGTTTCTGTAAGGATCTGGCGGGTGGTTCCGAACGAGCATCTCACCTCTGGGGTCTTGGCCCAGTGATGGAGACGCCTCTCGCGCAATCGCTGCCCCTGCAGGTTAGTTGAGTCAGAGTGGTCCATAGCTGATGGGGAGGTGGGAATACCATTGCTGTTGCAAGAGAGCTGAGGAGGAATACGGTGGATAAAGAAGCGAGTGGGAATCTCATGATGACGAGATCAAGACCAATAAAAGTTATTAAGAAGCTGCAAGTTGACACAGAAAATTAGTAAAGCTGAGAAGTGAGTGATGGAGACACGACTGCCTTGTTTGACAAAGAGGCAAGTCTCCTCCCTTTAAATATCCGGTGAAAAAAAACCATCGTCTACTCCCTAGGTTCAGAAACTCAGTCATTGTGAAGGATTCGCGTAATCCCGTCTCCGAAGGCTCCGCGGAAGTTTTAGTATTGTTCCCTATACCAATTCTTGGGCTCCTTTCGTTCTCGGCGTCCGTCTGCAAATGCGTAGATGACGGGTCCTCGTCTCTGTCAGCTGCATCATGTGCTCTGTTTCAATGGCAGGAAGTGGCGTCTTGGTTAAGAAACCGTCAGACAGCATCGTCTGAGTCGTCATGCATGCATTTCAAGTGAGAAGGGTTTCATCTTTCGAGCTGTGGTGGATACCTTCTCGCTAACAGATCGATCGACATGAAGTATGTTGGAGTGATGGCCACGCCATGACGGTGTGGAGATGCACGAGGCTCTGGTCAATGGTGTCATCCGAGCTTTCAAGCTGAAGCAAAGGCCAAGAAGATGGGATCTGTGTATGAGTGTTGCAGCATAGGAAAGAGGTCGTCTTGACGTAACTCGTCTGCCGAGATGAAACCTTGCAAGCGTATGCAAGAGTCACTCCGGCCGTCTTCTTTTCCAGACCGTAACCATGACAGAAATCCAGTCAGGTCTAGACTTGATCGAACAGCAAATTCAGCTTGACGCCCTGCGCGGCGTATGCGCGTGTCCTTCTCTTTACAGGCTCAAGATGCGAGAGACGGTCAGGAAAGATGCAAGGACCGAGTACATGTGCATCGAAGGCCACAAAGGTCTCGTTTCCGGGAAGGATCACGACCTTTTTCGGTTGGACGATATCCAACAAGCAGGATGACTGCTGCAGGAGGGATGGGGTCGAGCTTGCTGACGGGATCATTGTTGGCTTTTACAAAGAGACCGGCTGATGATGTTGGCAGTCCATTGTTTTGCGCTGCCAGGGCTCAACAGCCTAGACATGCTTAGGGGGTTTACCATAGAGGTCATCCTACAGTTCTCATCATGACGAGCTTATTATACATAGAGTGGACTCTTGTTTTCCAACGCCTAAAGCTTAAAGAGACATGCTTATCTTCAGTTAGGTATGTATGTAGTTGCCGGCGAGAGACGTCCGTTGGCTTCGCACGCTGTTTATAAGAGCGACATGTCTTCGCCGAGGGATACACATGGCCATATCCTCATTCTTTCCATCGACAGACAAATACGCTCGCATAGTTGTGTTGGTTCAGTTGTCAGTGACACCAAGCGCCAAGTATGTCCAGCCTCGGGCATTATAAGCCGAGTCGGAAGCCTTCCTTGTTCCTCCGACGGGCTTTCGTTCCGCCATCTGTGACCGACATGAAGATGGACTCATGGATCCAGAGACCACATGCCTCTATCAAGGCGAATAGGACACGGAAGACGCAGAGTTGAGGTGGGAAAACATGCTAAGCCGCGACTCTAGGGCTTTAAAGAAATTGACTGGATCACTCTCTGATCAGACCTTGTGTTGTCTATACGCTAAACTCGGGAGTATCGTCGACCCTTGCCGTAGCAGTTTCTAGTCATTCATCCAGCCATGGATACGAGCCTCCTACCAAGGTTACCATCCGACCGTCATCGACATGACGACAAGAAACCTACCTGTTCTTTCGCCTTGCGCAGATCATACTGCTGTTCTCTCTGCCGAAGCATCTCCCCTATGAATCTCGCCTCTCGCTCCCTGGCGAGACGATACCTCTGCTGTTGTCGCTCCCGTTCCCTGCGGAAAGCCTCGAGCGTCTCTACATCGTCGACGGTTGCATCTAGGCCGCGGTGAGGTGATGGTATGGCCGTAGCCAGGGCTGCGAGGACTGCAATGGCGATGGATATCCGCATGGTTGGCGTTGATATGTGCTGAGGAGTTGGTCGGGTGGGCGTTGTTGAAAGACCGAGATGGCGATTTATACTCGTGTCTGGAAACTTGATGCCGTTCCTTAGGCGCCGACTTAGGCGCTGGATTCTGGATAGGACTTCTGGATATTCGGAGACTATCTCGTATTGGCTTGGCGGGGAGATGGTGTTCGGCGTCGTATGAGATGCCGTCGTATATTGAAGATCAATGTCGGATCTTCGGGGGTTGAAGGGAAGGTCTATCTCGTCCGGTCTTGGGATCTGCTGGTCGGTGGTATTCGAGCGGCTTCGGTGACGTGTAGAGGATAGGAGTGTTTCTTTGGCATCGTCGACTGGTGGACTCCATGTGTAGGCGTGAGAGACGACTCGGGAAGGTTGGCAGCACCTTGTTCCGAACTCACTGGTACACTTGTTTAGACCGATATAGATCGAAGTCTGCTTGCCTTTGGCCCAGGTCAGAGAGGGGTGGGCCCCGGGTCGTTGCAGCTGCGAAGAAAGTTGACATGCCTTCGTCTCTTTTTCACCTCTTCTCTCGAAATCCAGTCATATACACTGCCGACTGACCTTGTTTGGGTTTCCGCTGACCTCAATTCCCGTCAAACGACACACAAGTTTGGTAATGAGACACAAAATGGCCAGCACCGTAGCTTTATTGACAGATACAGTGGATGTTCCCAGCCTTAGTCGAGTCAAGCTACTCCAAGGTAGAGGTATTATGAAACTCAAGACGCCCCCGGCTACCCATCGCTATCGTCCATGAAGCCCTCCTCCAAGCTGCCAAAGCTGTCAGCGACCAGGACACGATGCGGGTTGCAACCGAAAAGGCATACTCTCGACTCAGACGCCTGGTGCTATCGGCGGTCGGCACATGCCTCTCCATAGCGCGCCACATTTCTTCGTCAACGTCATCAAGCTCCTCGCCATCATCGAGGTTCATGATGACGGTCCGGCCGCTCAGAAAGGTGGCGAGCGGGCCGAGACTCGGAAGCCGGCCGATGATGCGGTGCCTTAGCGAAGAGGTGCGTTCGGAGAGAGATTCGAGAGGCAGATATTGGCCGTAGCGAGATCGGTAGCGACGCCAGATGGGCAGCAACACCAAGCTGAGGAAGACGAAGAGGACGAGAGAGATGGCGGCTGGAACGACGAGCGTCTGTAGAAGCCGTCAGCTATGCTGTCGGAACATGTTCGGGGAGCAGAACTGGAACCTTGACGGAGGACATGGCCGATCCGGGCGGCGCCATGGCGGACGAGCGATGGCAGACTCAGGCGTCATGCTTAAAGTGCGCGAGAGCAGCTCATGTCGCCTCATGCAGCAAGAGGCCGTCGTGCACTTTTTGGAGATGCGAGGTCCGACGAGTTGCAGCCCTCACATGTGTGATGTGTCCGATACCAGCTGGCAGATGCGGCTCCGCATGCGGTCGCCACCGTCGCACTAACAGGAGCCGCGGATTCGGTACGGGGATTAGCTAAGCGGCGCCGTTAGGGGGACCCAGGCTGCGGGACCTGCAGGGCACGACGGAGGAGATGTGGATGCCATCAGCCGGCCGAGGCTTTGTTGGAACTGCGACAGCGCACCTGAGCGCACCTGGGCCAGGACTGGCGGGTGTTTGATCGACGGGTTGCGACGAGGCGGCGCGTGGGTGTTTTGCATTGTTCAGTTTATGTTCGGAAACAGTGGTAGAGACAGGTGGTGATTTGAGATGTACAGTTCGAGACGTACAGTGTGCGTGGATGCCACACTACTCTTTTACGTCGCCTGACAAGTCTCTCTCGAATCGTCCCCCAGACACCGTAGCCCAGATCGTCCCCTCTCGGTACTTCCTTACTAAGACCCTCTCCCCCTGCTCACACAGTGCCGACTCCTCAGACTGGAAATCACCGCCTCCCCGCGAACTCGAGGCGGCTCCCATCCTACTATTGCCGTGTCTCCTGAATCGTCAAGGAGTCGCCCTCGTTCCCCCCCCCCTTGACTCGTCACGTCTTCTCATGCTAAGCCGCTCGTCTCCCTACCCTTCCGTTGGGCAGAGAAGCGTCTCTCCCTGCTACCTCCCCCTGTCCTACGATGCCAGCGGGCGAATGAGCTGAGGGAGACGGACGACAATGTCGGCCGCCGAAAAGTCGAGGCAGTCCTCGGGCGGCCGCTCCATCTTCTCGCGCAGCAAGAACCGCGACCGGCGAACGGCCGATTCGGATCATCTCGATGCCGTCAGCACCGTCAGTTCGCGCTCTTCGCGCCATAAGCGGGACTCGTCAACGGCTTCCGTCGACGCCCCCGGCTCGCCCGATGCCGGCATCAACAACATGGCGGGTGTGATAACGTCCATCCCCTACGACAGCGTCCCTCCGGGCTCCCGATCTCCGATTCCCGTCGATTACCTGCCCAAGTCGGATCAGGTGCCCGTCCGCCGCGACCCTCTTCCGCACCACCTCAGCAAGGCCGGCGTCGACTTCCATCAGTATCCCTCCTTCGACCCTCGATCCGCGCCCACCATCACCATGGCCTCGACTGGCAGACACCCGCAGTTGCAGCAGTGGGGTCCGGGACGCTCCAGCTCGTCGTACAGCTCGCGCGCCGACCTCTACGGCCCCCGCTACGAATCGTACGGCTCGCGCTACGATTCCTTCAACCGTGGCTCGTCCGATGGTCAGGGCTACCTGTCAGGTACGAGTAGACCCCAGCGTATCCCGGCTTCGAGGCCTTCTTCTTCTTCTTCTTCTTCTTCTTCGCGCTCACGCCGCCATCTCCCAGCCGGCGCCGCTCACGGTCAGCCCCAGCATGGCTCCCACGGCTCGCCCCGCGACTCAAACAGGCTCACAAAGTTTCCCGGCTCCGGAACGGTCGCGCCCGACGGCTTCTACTTCCCCAAGCCCGATGACGACAACGTGGTGGAGCAAATGTTTCTCCAGCTCATGCAGAAGCGCGGCTGGCACAATCTGCCCGAGCAGGCCCGAAGGCAGATGATGGCCTACCCGCCTCAAAAGAAGTGGACGCTGCTGCATCAGGACCGCCTCACCGAGTGGCAAGGCGAGCAGAAGCGGCGGCAGACGGTTCGGGCCAACCAGTACGCTGCGCCAGACGTCACCACCTACTCGGACGAGGAGGGCACGCCCGAGTGGTACGTCCGCCGTGTCATGGAGGATAAGCTCGATTCCAAGGGCCTCGGCAGTCTCGAGGTCAATCTCCGGACCCAGCAGATTGGCTGGGTGAAGCGCTTTGTCGAGTGCCAGGGCCAGGTCGCCCTCGTCACCTTGCTGCTCAAGCTCAACCGCAAGACGGCCGTCGGCCCGCCAGCCGATCCGGCCAAGACGGAGAAGAAGCTGGACCGCGAGTACGACCTCGTCAAGTGTCTCAAGGCGCTCATGAACAACAAATTCGGTGCCGACGATGCCCTCATGCAGCAAAAGGTGCTGCTGGCCCTCGCCTCGTGCCTCATCTCGCCACGCCTCACTACCAGGAAGCTCGTCAGCGAGATACTGACCTTTCTCTGCACCTGGGGCGACAATGGCGAGGGCCACCTCAAGGTCATCCAGGCCCTCGACGAGGTCAAGGCCCAGACGGGCGAGAATGGCCGCTTCGACGCCTGGATGCGGCTCGTTGAGGTCACCGTCGATGGCCGCGGCAAGATGGGCAGCATGGTGGGCGCCAGCGAGGAGCTGCGCACCGGCGGCATCGGCATGGAGAACCTGTTGATGGAGTACGCCGTCACGACTCTGATGCTCGTCAACATGATCGTCGACAGTCCCGAGAAGGATCTCGAGCTGCGCGTCCACATCCGGGCCCAGTTCACGGGCTGCGGCATCAAGCGCATCCTGCACAAGATGGAGGCCTTCCAGTACGAGCTTCTGGATAAGCAGATCGAGCGGTACCGCACCAATGAGGCCATCGACTACGAGGATATGCTCGAGCGCGAGTCGAGCAGCATCAAGGACAGCATCGAGGGTGACATGAGGGACCTCAATGATCCCGTCCAGATCGCAGACGCCATCCAGCAGCGCATCCACGGTAGCAAGGCGCAGGACTACTTCGTCTCTGCCCTCCAGCATCTCATGCTCATCCGCGCTACAGATGGCGAGGAGCGTCTACGCATGTTCCAGCTCGTCGACTCCATGCTCAGCTACGTCGCCATGGACCGTCGGCTGCCCAATATGGATCTCAAGCAAAGCCTCAACTTTACCGTTCAGAGCCTACTCGACAAGCTGCATACAGATTCGGAGGCGCGTCAAGCCCAGGATGAGGCCCTCGAGTCGCGGCAGATTGCAGAGGCGGCCATGGCAGAGAGGGACGAGATGCGGGCCCGCCTCGAGCTGGGCGCCGACGGCCTCGTGGCCAAGATGCAGAAGCAGATTGACGAGCAGTCGCGCTTCATTGAGGCTCAGCGCCGTCAGGCCGACGGGCTCAAGGCCGAGCTGGAGAGTCTGCAGTCGACGCGGGCCCGTGAGGCCCAGCGCAACGAGCTCGAGACGAGGGAACTATACCTGATGCTGCGAGACGCTCAGGACATTGCCGCCTCGCATGCCGTCAAGGGCGCAGTACCCTCTTCGTCGTCAGGCACGGCCACGGATGCGGTCCAGATGAAGGGCATCCTGGACCGCCAACAGCTGATGGAGCGTCTTCAGATGCAGCTCGAGCGCCAAAAGACGCAGTACAAGCTAGAGGGCCGGGTATGGGGAGACGGCAACGGGCCCTCGGACCGCCTCCGCGCCCTGCGAGAGGAGATGGACGGCGGCGACGCCAAGGAGCACCTGGGTATCGTTGGTCAAGGCGGCCAGGGGGGCCCGAGGGACCTCACCAACAGCGTCCTCGGCAGCATCAGCCGGCAGCCGAAGCCGACGCGGAAACCGGTGCCGGGATCCGGAGCCGGCGCCGGCGAGGAGGGCGACTTTGGCGAAGACGACGGAGACGAGGCCGTCATCTACGAGCGGCCGCGGATCGTCGAGGTGAAGAGGCCCGTCATGGATCCCAAACAACAGGCCGGTCTCCTCAGCGAGCTCGGCGCCAAGGTCAAAAAGTACGGGGCCAACAGCGACACGGACGAGGGCGACGGCCTCACGACGGGCGCGTCCCATGCCAGTCTGGAGTCGTCTTCGACGCCCATGACGTCCGCCAACGGGGAGGTCATCGGCAAGATCGGAGTCGGCGGGGCCGGGACGGGCGTGGGGCTGGGTGTCATCTCCGGTGGCACGGGTCCCGGCGCGGCTCCGGGCACAGGTCCGGCTTCGGCGACGGATGCTACGTCTGATCCGGCGATACTACCTCCTCCGCCTCCGCCTCCGCCACCTCCTCCTCCTCCTCCGCCTCCCCCTCCGCCGCCTCCCCC
>NJES01000399.1:0-17156 GCA_002591395.1 Ophiocordyceps camponoti-rufipedis | reverse complement strand
TCGTCGTTATCATCGTCGTCGTCGTCGTCGTTATGGATGGGGATGCCGTCGCGACTGTACAGCCAGTCGGGACGAGCCTCGACGTCGTCCAAGCTGTGCAGGTTGACGTGATAGGCCCCCGCGTCGAGGAGATTCAGTCGATCGAGGTTGATGTTCTCGAGGCCGTGGTGAAGCGGGTTTCCGTGATGGTCCGTTGCGTTCATGTGCCGCACATGTTCCGCTATATCCGACGGCCAGAACTGCTCCCCCGAGTAAAGATGCACATACGGCGCAAACCGCAGCACATAGTCGGGCACATCCTCAACAATCCTCCTCTTGACCGTCCTCCTCCTCTTCTTCTTCCCCTTCCCATCCCCCTCTCCCACCCCCCTCCTCCTCAACTCAAGCCACTCCTCCTCCTCCTCCTCCTCCTCCTCCTCGACACCCCCATCCTCAACCCTCACCGCCGGATCGGCCCGCAAGTGATGGACGCCGCAAAGACCCAACCACCGACACGCAGCCCGATCCCAGAAATACGGACTCGTCTCGACCCACAGCCTGTCCTCCAGCTGCTTCGAGGGACTCGTCTCCGTCGGGTTCAGCGCCCGCGGGAGATACCAGGCCAGCAGGATGAACGAGGTTAGCAGCGTCGCCAGCACGAGGCTGCGACGCACCCACCGCTGCAGCCCCATGGCTTTGTTGCTGTTGCGCTGGGGGGGGGCATCGGGGGTGGGATGTTGAGTTTGGTGACGGAGGTGAAGGGGAGAGATAAGGGGGCGGATAGGGGAGACAAAGGGGAGCTTCTCCCGTGAGGAAGAATGCGGGAGAAATGGCAAGCTTATGCCTCTTAACAACCACCAACACCAACACACCCGAGCGAAACAAGGCCAAACAAATAGATTTTTTAAAAATAAAAAAAAACCCGCCCCAAAAAGAAACGAGGCTGACGTCGCTGCGCTACACCGGTTTACCTCAACCTGACCCAACACAACCTAACTAACTAACCTAACCTAACCTACACTCCGCAACAAAACTCCCTCAACCCAAACAGCAGCCAAACACAGAACCCGCCGCCCATTCCCTCCCGTCTCACCAACTCCCCGCCTAGCACATCCTTCCAACCTGCTCAGCCGTGCGGGCGAATGGGCGGGTGATTGCCGCCGCCGCCGCCGAGCACGGGCCGTCGGAAGGAGGCTGTTCTGGACTTGGGAGAGGTGGATGGGTCTGGGCTTTGGGTGAGGGTTGGTTGAGAGACTGAGAGCTTCTTTTTTCTTTTTCACCCCCCCCCCTGCGACTCAGCTAGGATGGGCTACTACTGCTGACAGGTCGTTTCCCTCGGCAAGGGTGTTTCTGAATGGCTGGTCCGCGACGTCCACTCTCTCGGCCCGTGCCCGACTGGCCGCAGCCCGACTCGTCGCTTCGTCTCTGCGACTCGTCTCTGCGACTCCCGATCCGGCTCTCGCCTTGGCTGCCCGTCGCCGTCGCCTCCGCTGCTGGTGTCTCAGCCGTCGCCTCCGCCTGCTGTCCGGGTCCTCGCCCTGCACCTCTTCCTCGCTGTCATCGTTATCATCATCATCGTCGTCGTCGTTGGGTCCCCGGACCGCCGTCCGCTTTCTATACCGAGGCTTGTAGTCGACAGCGTGCTTGTCGTTCCAGTCCTTGCCCGCGCCGTCCGTGGCAAAGACGGTCACCTCGTCGTCCTGGCCCTTCTTCTTCTTGAGCGCCATCAGGTTCTCGAGGAAGCGCACCTGCTGCATCTTCTCCTGCGTTCGGCTTTTGCCTGCCGGGATCCGGATGTTCCACTTGTCGCGCACCGGCGCCAGCGTGTCCGCTTGGGCTATCTTGGGCTTGACTAGCTTTTCCCTTGTCATGATGCGCGACGAGCTCGCCGCTAGCATGTCGATCTCCTCTGCTAGTTGTCGGAGTGCCGGCAGTGCCTCCTTGTCGTCGTGGTGTGTCAGGATGGCTTCTGTGCCGATGACTTCCGCCCACTGTCCTTCGAAGACGCGGCCTCGGTAGGAGATGAGAGGCTGCGGGGAGTGCAGGTCCAGTATTTGCATCTCTTCGAGCTGCTGGTTGCTATCGTCTTGGTTGTCGTCTCCGTCGCTGCCTTCCGCTTCCTTGTCTGGTGCCGTCTGCTTCTGCTTGCCTGCCGCTCGACTGCCACTCTCCGTCTCGACGACTACCGTCTTGAGCGCGGGATCAACAAGCGGCGCATCTTGGTCCATGTCGTCATCGTCGTCATCATTCTCTCTTCGCAGCACCTCCTTTCCTTTCCCCTTGTCCTTCCGAACCCCTTCAGCCGGTGCAACATCGTCCTCGTCCTCGTTGTCACCGTCATTCTCGTCCTCGTTCTCATCGTCTTTGGCCGCATCTTCCTCGTCATCGCTGAGCACACCGCCGGCCCGACCCGAGGCTTTTACTACCGCCGGGTCCGCCAAAGTCGTCGGGTCCGTCTCGCCCTTGTAGTAGGCTCCCCGGTGATGAGGCGGCACCAGAGTCGACTGTCCCTTGAACTCGGGGTACGACAGATCGATGGTGAGGTAGAAAGTCTGCAAGACAGCAATCAGTAAAGGCTGGCTTCCAACTTGGTCGCAGCTCGACCTACCTCGGTTTCCGTAGCCGAATACTCGTACTCCCACTCCTCCTGATCATCGTGCTCCAACTCCCGCAGCAGTTCTTCAACCGACAGCGCGCCGGCTTCGTTGGGGTCCGCGCCGTCGCCTGTCGAGGACGCCATGCCCGATGTCGAGGTGGAAGCGCCAGTCTAGCCCAACAGCGACGAGGACGACGAGGCTGGCCCGACCCGAAAGGCTGAGACACGCAGGACGAGGCTGAGTTTCTTCAACGACGAATCGTATCCGTGGTATGTCGCGGGTGTCTATCCGTATGTACTCGTAGTTTTAGCTTGGCCTGCAATGACGAGGCTTGCTTCCAACCTGAAAAGCTGAGACACGCAAACCACAAGGCTGAGCTTCGAAATTCAAAGCACATCCCCTCCGATCCTTATCGATAGCGGCGTTCCAGCCTCGGCCCCGACTCCCGGCTCACTGCATCTGACACGATCAAGCTCCGCAGCCCGACGGCCATCCGTCGTCGGAGCTACTCTCCTGTTCACCGCTCACCCTCAACGTCCCCGGCTTCAAGATGCCGCCTTCGCCTACCGTCCATCTCCTCGACTACGTCGCCGGCAACATCAGGAGCCTGGTCAACGCGATTGAAAAGCTCGGCTACCACGTCGAGTGGATCAAGTCGCCCGACGATGTGCCCAAAGCCGAGGTCCGTCTTGACTCTCCGCCCTTCGAATCCCATCCATCTCTAACCCGCGAGACACAGAGACTCATCCTCCCCGGCGTAGGCCACTTCGGCCACTGCCTCTCCCAGCTCTCGCAAGCAAACTACCTGACGGCCATCAACAAGCACATCGCAGACGGGAAGCCCTTCATGGGCATCTGCGTCGGTCTCCAGGCTCTCTTCCAAGGCTCAGCCGAGGACCCTTCCGTCTCTGGACTGGGTCTTATCCGGGCTTCGCTGGGCCGCTTCGACGATGAGGCCAAGTCTGTGCCGCACATCGGCTGGAACAGCGCCAATGTCGTGGGCGGCGTCCAAATGTACGACCTCGGACCCTCGGCTTCGACCAAATACTACTACGTCCATTCCTACAACTTCCCCTACACTCCCGGTCGACTCGAGGAACAAGGCTGGACGGTAGCCACAGCCTCCTACGGCGCCGAGACGTTTGTAGGCGCCGTGGCTCGAGGCAACGTCTACGCAACCCAGTTCCACCCCGAGAAATCAGGCGTCGCCGGTCTCCGCACCCTCCGCTCCTTTCTCACCGGCCGCGGCGCCGCCTCCCTCGGCCACCCCCCCGTCTCCCCCCTCCCATCCACCGCCCAACTCACAGCCAACGATGGCCTCACCCGCCGCGTCATCGCCTGTCTCGACGTCCGAACCAACGACCAAGGCGACCTCGTCGTCACAAAAGGCGACCAGTACGACGTCCGCGACAAATCCTCCTCCGTCCGTAACCTCGGCAAACCCGTCGACCTCGCCCGTCGCTACTACGAAGCCGGCGCCGACGAAATCACTTTTCTAAACATCACCTCGTTCCGCGACTGTCCCGTCGCCGACCTCCCCATGCTAGAAGTCCTCCGCAGAGCCTCAACCTGCGTCTTCGTCCCCCTCACCATCGGAGGCGGCATCCGCGACACCCCCGACGCCACAGCCCTCGACGTCGCAACCCTCTACTTCGCCTCAGGCGCCGACAAGGTCTCCATCGGCTCCGACGCCGTCATCGCCGCCGAAAAGTACTACGCCCGCGACGCCACTCTAGACGGCTCCTCCTCCATCGAACTCATCTCCCGCGCCTACGGCGTCCAAGCCGTCGTCGTCAGCGTCGACCCGAGACGCGTATGGCTATCCTCGCCCCAAGAAACCACCCACCACGTCGTCCACACCACCGAGCCCGGCCCCCAAGGCCAGTCCCTTTGCTGGTACGCCTGCACCATCAAGGGCGGCCGCGAGACGCGCGATCTCGACGTCGTTCAGCTCGCGCAAGCCGTCCAGGCCATGGGCGCGGGCGAGCTCCTCCTCAACTCCATCGATCGCGACGGCTCCAACTCGGGCTTCGACCTCGACCTCATCCGTCACGTCAAGGCCGCCGTCAAGATCCCCGTCATCGCCTCCAGCGGCGCCGGATCCCCCGCCCACTTTGAGGAGGTCTTTAACGAGACTCCCACAGACGCCGCTCTCGGCGCTGGCATGTTCCACCGCGGAGAGTACACCGTCAAGCAGGTCAAGGATTACCTGCGAGAAAAGGGGCTTCTGGTCAGACCTTTTGAGCGTCATCTAGACGACGATGACGGCCACCAGGCAACGTCGACCGGCTAGACACTTCCAATTCCTGCTCATCATTGCCCAGTTGTCTACGTCTTGAGTCTACGTCGTGAGGCCAGCAAGTGCTTTGCAATGTCATTTCTTGGAAACATCAAAAGTCCCCAGCAGCTAGCTATATGGGTATGACGCCGACGGTTTTCGTCCTCGCATTTTCCTTCGCCAGCCCTTTTTGCCTTTTCGTGAAACCCTCTACTTTCAACCCGTCCACTAGGGTTACACACGCCTGTCCAGGCCATAGAAAAGAAATCCGCCGGTTGTCATGTCGAAACTGCAACTGAGAACGCTCAATAGTCCCAAGCCTGCTTTCATCGTCTGAAAAGGTCGTCGTAACGGTCCCAGAGCGCCAGACAGGGCGCTAAACGAAGAGAAGAAAAGAAAAAAGGAGATGGAAAGACCGAGATAAATCGAGAGAGTCGAGATAGAGATGTTGGCCGGACGGTAGCACTACGCCGAGTCCGCAAAACAAGGTTGAAACATGTGGCGGGAAAGGAACGTTCAAAGTTCCATGCCCATCAGCACCCAGCTGGGGCTGGTGACGTCCATGTCGCCCGCCCAGTGATCCAAAGTAGCCATATCGAAGCCGACCCACTGCAGGCTCCTGGTCAGCTCCAGCGCCTCCTGGGCCGGGATGCGGCGGTCGATGCAAGTCATGATGCGGCCGCATTCCAAGGGGCCGTCGGCGAGTTCGATGAGAGCCATGAGGCTGGGAGGAGTCAGCGACAGGTTGTAGACAGACACTCCGGGAGACTTACCCTCTCTTCAAATCTCTACCCAGGACGCCTTGGACGTCGAAGAAGACAAACAGAGACTTGTCGTCCCCGTCGTCGACGACAAAGGCGCGGAAGCTGGCGCCGCCGGCATAGTCCCAGACCTCCATCCAGGCGTTGACCTCGACGGCGGCACCATCGACGTCGCCGCCCTTGTCGAGCGCAGCGGCAATGTGGTCCTCTGGCGGTGGTGTTTGCACAAAAGCACCGGACAGGCCGGAGCCATACATCAACAGGTCCCGCTCACCACGGAACACAGTCTTCATGGACTCGCAAAAGAATCTCTCACATTCTTCCCTGATCACGAGTGCTGCCCCCCCTCGTCGCTCCAGGCGGCGGCCCGGAATGTCACGCTTCTTGTGCTTGGGAAGAAGCGCGAGCTTGTTGGACGAGGTCAGCGCGGCGAGGGGGGGGCTTGTCGGAGGTGATGGGAGTCCTGAGGTAGGGACCTCAGGAATACCACTCCGCCCCTGGAAGACAGAAGGGTCAGCTGTGTCGTACAGGGAGACGACGGGGACTGGGCTCACCTGCGACCCCCGTAGTGCAGTAGTGGAGGCCTTTGAGGTTGGCGGCAGAGTCGACGACGTAGCAGGAGGCAAGGACATTAACGCGCGGAGCGATGACGTCCTCGCCATAGCGACTACTACAATTCAAAGTCTGATAATTCATGGGCGCCATTGTTTCTCGCTTCGGATGGGGATCGGATGGAACGGCAGCAATCTCCAGAGTCGACGAGAAGATCCTGATCGGGACGGCGAGGCTGGACAGCGGCTGAGAGAAGCGCGTGATGAATGAGACACGGGGGATTTTTCGTTGACGGAACTGCCCTGTTGGGAGGTTGAAAGTCTAGAGAATCAGATGGAGAGGGGGAAGAAAAGGGTGGGAAGCGGAAGAAGAATTAGGCGCCGTTTTGGCTGGTCACCTGAGCGAGCCGGAGGGTGGCTGAGACGACGCACAGTGCGCAGAAAGGGTAGTGGCGCAGCGGGTTGCTGTTTCGGGCTGCATTTTTGATTGGATGCGGCATTCTCAATCGGTGGTCGTCAGGGGTCTTGGCACAGTCTCAGCACAGTAATCTGGGCCTACCATCTCGTGGAGATGCCGGCTGCCCAGCCAATGAGAATGCGTTGCGCCGTGCATACATAAGGTCCCGACTGTGATCAGAGGCTGATGCGTCACGTGTCTCCACAGCAAATACTCCGGCCCGCCCCGATGCTCTCCAGACTCTGTGATCCATCTTCCTGGAAGCAAACCAAAACGCCAAGCGTTTCGTGCCTCCCACCATCGCCTCGTCGTCAACCTCGTACATACATACATACATACATGCGTACAGCAGGATCCTCGCACCAAAGGACACGCATGTCTGACTCGAGCACAGCCGCCACCGGGTCCTAACCCAGGTATATACATTATCGTGCTGCCATCTTCTCGTGTCAGGCGTGTCTCGCGCTGAGGCTCGCAAACGCATCCGGGCTGTGCCGTCCGTTGTTTGTCCATGCCATGTCCATGCCGAGCGTCATGCTGTCCCTGCTGATCTGCCGCACGGGATCCGTCCTCGACAGAAACGGGTTCGTGCACCCGGCAAGAGGCGGCTGCGAGATCGATCGGGGCGCATTGGCGAGCCCCTCGTTTGCCGCCCGTGTCTCGGCGACGGGCGCGGCGGGCTCCTGAGGCGCAGGCGGAGGCGGCGCCGGCTGGTTGTAAAGAGCCATGATGGACGCCTTATCGTGCCGTCGCGGCTGACTCCACGGCTGCAGTTGGTCCGGCACGCCGACACACGCTTGTGGCGCGTTGACGTAGAACGGGTTGGTCGTGTTAATGGGCGGCGGTGGCGCCACGAGGAAGCTCGTCTGACCCTGCTCCGGTATCTGGACGAGGCCGGGAGACGCGATGCGGGTCGGCGACCGGGCGAACGGGTTGTTGCCCATCATCGGCACGGGACTCGTCGGGCTCGCCGCGTGGGCCATGAAGGGGTTGCCGTGGCCCGGCGCCAGCCCCGTCTGAGGCGGCGCGGCCAGCTGCGGACACCCCATGGTGCTCCGGAAGCCCACGGCTTGGTAGTACAGCGGACTCGACGGCGTCGACATGGCCGTAGGCGACACATAATGCGAGTGACCGAGCGACGCCACCTCTCCCGTGTGATGCGGAAACAGCGTCTGCGGCGCCGACAGGGTCAAGCCCTGGAACGCTCGCCCGACGGCGTCGACCTGCTGCGGCATGTGCCACGGGTTCGTCTGGCAGTCTGGTTGCGGCTTCGTGTAGAGCAGGTTGCCCGTAGATTGCGCCGTCTGTGCTGGCGGTGAGACATCAAAGGGATTGGTCGATAATGGTGACGAGAGGGCAGTGGCCGGTCGCTCCGGGACCGCGTCGCACCGGGGGACCGTCAGCCGACTGGCTGCCGCCGTGGCTTCGGGCGCCATGGGCGTCATGGATCTCGACGCCCGCAGCGAGTGGTTCCGAGCTGGCAAGGGCGCCGGGGGGGAAGCACCCTCGCCCAGCCGAATCAGGGCCTCGACCGCCCGTTCCAGGCTCCCGTTGACGCCCTTGAGCACCATGGCATTGCGCTGGTTGTCCATGAAGCCCATGTCCTGCATCCTCGCCAGTTTCGTTTCGAAATCGTCGGGGCCGTCGAGGTGAACCGTAGCCCCAAACACCTTGGACGGTTTGTTAGCCGCATGGACCGGGGCCGCCCCCAATGCGGCCGCCATCTTGGCTTCCCGTTTCGCTCGCGAAGACAAGGGAAATATCGACGTAGCCGCCCGGAAACCGAACTTGGTCGAGTTCTTGGGCGGCAGAGGAGGTGGCGTGCCCTCGTTGAGGCGCGGACTGCGCGGCTTGCTCAGGTCGTTGGCAACGTTGTTGCAGTATTTCTGGCGGATGAATCGCTCCATGGCCGAGTCGGCCTCGTCAGCATCGATGGGTATCGGAGGTCGCTTGTTGGCCGAATTATAGACCTGGTTCGACACGACGTTGCCGACTTTGCGCATATTCTGCAACACTTCAGCGAGAGCACAGACCAACAGGGTGGTAGACGACGAGCTCACGTCAACCTGCTCGTTGGTCCAGCTGTCCATGCTCAAGGACTTGACCTTTGAGATGTGAGTGCCGAGCTTTCGATGGATGGCGGCGCACCGCATGCAGAGGAAGACACCGAGCTGAAGAGAGCGAGTTAATTCGACCATGTTCAAGCCTCGACGGTGAGGGTGACGCAGGGAGGACATACGCTCCATGAGGCCCAGGCTGCGATGCCCAAGGTCAGACGGACGGACGAACAACGCGAGACGCGAACGGCTGGCTGCTTACCTGGACTGGGCATATGACAGTCGGCGCATCTGTTATTTCCCGGCACGCTCTGGACCAGGTCGCGCAAGACCTTCTCGTTGCGCGCCTGATGGCGCTTGCTCATGACTGCTGACATGGGGTCTGGCCGCGTCCAAGGGGAAGCGGCCTGTTCGAGGGCGACGTTTTTGTAGAGGCGGTCGGGATTAAGCAGAGAGAGAGACGATCCGATGAACAGACGAGAAGAAATCAGGCGGCCAGGCGAGCTCGCACTTTGGTAGATGGGAGACAAGGCTCAAATCGGGCACAGGATCATCGCCGAGGCCCGACCAGCGGAGAGTCCAGACGAGGGAGCGATGGGGGAAGGCAAGACAGGGCACACGCGGCGAGAGTCGAACAAGCAGAGTCTCGGACAGCTGGAGACAATCTCGGTGAGAGCCGTGGTCGGAGAGGAGGAGGAATAGACAGGGAGTGAGGGAGTGATTGTGTGGACAATCTTAATAGGAGTCGCTGGGAAAAGGAGTCGGTCCCCATCGCCAGCTCCCCCGAGAGAAGGCTGGCGGTGGAGGGTCTAGGTGGGTAGTGGTACAATTTGCGACGGCGGCAGGTACGAGGCTTCCCAGGCGGCTAACGCGCGGCAGACGCCAAGACGAGGTACCGTGACGACGACAGCAGGTCACCGTACAAGCCACCGGGGGCTGACGAAAGCCACAGCGAGGCTGGAGACGATGGTCTGCAGGGCTCGGCGAAGCCACTAGCGATAATATGAGGTGGCTTTCAATGCAGACGAGATCAGTGATTGTGAGGGGATCGACAGAGGGCCGCGAGAAGGGAGCGAGATGGTGGGTGTAATTGCGGTGGGCACGCTTAGAAGTATCTAGATACCTACCTACGAATACTCGGGCATCGATGGGCGCAGGCAGTCGGCCGTACTAACGAACGATAGCGCTGCCTCATCAGCCAGGCACATAATGACGCCTCACTCGATGCAGCGGTGATGAAAAAGGCTTCCACTAGGTACGAAAACCTACTCATGGCTTTTCCTGACTGATCTGTCGGCAGTGGGCGAGGCTGAATCCGCCACAACGACGGACCGCCGCTGTCTGGCCAGGCTGGGTCTTGTCAGTCCTGGTCGAGCGAGCGGCCCTGACAGAGGCCGGATCTGGAGCTCTAGATGGTAGACTAGGTAGTAGTAGATATCCCGGAATCCGGGGAGTTACCCTGAGCGAACCGTCTTCGGAGCAGACCTAGCATTCGCAAGTTGCAAACGGCTTGTCGTGCCTGGATAGTAGTAGGTGACTGATTCGAGCCGAGGCACTCGGGGCAGCGCTACCAGGAGAACGGGAAGCGGCGCGCCTCGGCTGCGGCTAGGTAGATAGAGTAGCGCGAGTTGCCAGGCAGCCCGCATGACGTGTAGGAGATATCGTCTGCTTGGCTGGTGAGACCGGTGGTGGGCACTCTCGGCGATTCGGCTGGTCGCGGGCTTGGATGGGACACGGGAGGCCACGGCGTTTTGCAGTCGCCCCGACGCCCGGGCTGTGGCTGCTTGCGCGCTGATTGGCCGTCGGGTCAGCGGAAGGCTGGCGAGTCCGGCTCCGGTTTTCCATCCATCCCAGGGAAATGCCCAGAGAGCCCTGAAGGGCCCCTGTACTTACAGCGCGGGGCCCCTGTAATCGCATCCAAGGTTCCCGTTCCGCCGTCGTAGCGCGGAAGCTGGGCGTCATCGCAAGTTCCTCCGACCGGCTGGTGGTACGAGTTGAGGAAAACCCGGATGACTTCACTCAACTCTGTTCATTCCCCATCATCATCGACAACATGGACCGTAACTGAGAGGATCAATCACTCAACATGGCCGAAATCGAAAGGCTCGAGGTCCATAGCAAGGCACGTCTCTCCGTCTCTCGCCAATGGGCTGCGCTGACACGTGCTGCATACAGTCGTACGTCGTACGCTGGCTCAAGGTCGACCCGGGACACACACTATCATGGAGCGTACAGCCGCATAAAAAGTCCATGTAAGTACGCCGCCGCTGCGACCTCATCGTCTGCTAACGCAGTGGCAGAAATGTCGGCATCGTCAAGCATCCCGCCGGAGCCGCTCCACCGCTGTCCCCCACCACCGACGAGATGAAAAAGGAGCCGACGGCCCAGGACATGCTCGCCGCCAAGGGCTTCATTCCGATCCTGTGGCACGGAAAATGCGAGGCCGATAAGGCGTCTCCGGGGACCTACGATGTCCTTCCGGGCCAAGGCGGCATGTACGGCCTCGTCTTCGACAATACCTTCTCCAAGCAGACGTCCAAGACGGTCAGCTTTGTCGTCCTCAACTATCCGACCGGCTCACCTCCGCTGCCGTCCGGCACCTCCAACCTTTCACCGCCTCGCGAGCCCTCGAGCCAGTCCAGCCTGGCCCGCATCGCCAGCCCTCACAATGAGTTTGCCTCGTCCGCCTCGGCCGATAGCCTCCCGAGCCAGGGCGCGCGCGCCGGGAAACCGGGCTCCATGTCCGCCCGGAGCGACCTGCAGACGTGCTACGTCGGATACCTCTCCAAGAGGCGGCGGAAGAAGGGCCAGGGTTACGCTCGCCGCTTCTTCTCTCTCGACTTCTCCACGTGCACCCTGTCGTACTACTACAATCGCAACTCGTCCGCTCTGAGAGGCGCCATCCCCCTCAGCCTCGCCGCCATCTCGGCCGACGAGCGTCGCAGGGAGATAAGCATCGACTCGGGCGCCGAGATCTGGCACATCAGGGCTTACAGTGACCGCGAGTTCCAAGACTGGGCGCGCGCCCTCGAGCGGGCCAGCCGCATCGCCAGGAGCAACTCGGATGCGTCGCAGCCGCCAACACAGAGAGCTGGCGGTCACCATGACTCGGCCCGGTCGTTCAAGCAGGCGACGGACGACGAAGACATGGAATGGCAGCAGGTCGAGGCGCTCGTCAGTCGCGTCGTCGGCACGCGCGACGCGCTCCGCCGGCTGACGTCCGAGGTGGCCTCTTTGCCGAAGCTGTCGACGTCAGGCCAGCAGCAACTCCTCGCGGCCGACGAGGCGAAAGAGGGCGACTCCCCGACAGGCGCCGACAAGCGTCCGTTCTGGAAACGAGTGTCCAGCATGCCCATCGCCAGCCCGCTGGCGCTTCAGCAGGTCGCGTCATCGCCCGAGCCCACGCCGACGCCCTGGACGCGCGAAGGGGAAGATGGGTCGTCGAAGCGTGGAACGAGGGCTCATGGGGACCACCGGTCCATCCACCACCACTGCGAGGCGCTGCTGGCCGATCTGGATTCCGTCGTCAGCGAGTTCTCGGCCCTCATCGTCAACAAGAAGAGGCAACGAACGGGAGCAATGCCGTCTTCGATGGGCGTCGCATCTCGCATCAGCATCGACAGCGTCTCGACCAAGGACGAGTTCTTCGACGCCGAAGACGCCAAGCCGGCCGTCGTCAAGATCGGCAGCGGCGGTGGCGGTGGCGGCAGCGGAGACGAGTGGCCCGGCCCTGAGGGAGACGATGCCGACACGCGCGACGGCTCGTCCGTCTCGTCGACCGAAGACGCCGAGCCGACCGGCGACGGGCACCAGTACGGGCACCTGTTCCCGGCGCGGCCCAAGTCTCTGGCGCCGCTGCCGATGGATAAGACGGTCGCTCGGCGGACGACGATTCCGGCGGCGACGGTGCAGCCGCCGAGCCTCATCGCCTTTGTACGCAAAAACGTCGGCAAGGACCTCAGCACCATCAGCATGCCCGTCTCGGCCAACGAGCCGCTGTCACTGCTGCAGAAGCTGGCGGAGCAGATCGAGTACGGGCAGCTGCTGGACCGTGCGGCGCGGCACCGGAGTGTGACGGAGCGGCTGCTGCTGGTCAGCGCCTTTGCCGTGTCTCAGTTCAGCGGCGGGAGAGCCAAAGAGCGGTCTATGCGTAAGCCCTTTAACCCGCTGCTGGGCGAGACGTTTGAGCTGGTCCGGACCGACGGCGAGGTGCCGGGCGGCTTCCGGCTGCTGGTGGAAAAGGTCGAGCACCGGCCGGTGCGGCTGGCGATGCAGGCCGAGTCGGCCAACTGGTCCTTTTCGCAGTCGCCGGCACCGGGGCAGAAGTTCTGGGGGAAGAGCGCCGAGATCACGACCGAGGGCCGAGTCCGGGTGGCACTGCGGCTGGCCGACGGCGCCGATGAGCTCTACTCTTGGAACGTGGCCACCATGTTCCTCCGCAACGTCGTCATGGGCGAAAAGTACGTGGAGCCGGTCGGGACCATGACGGTGACCAACGACAGCAGCGGACACAGGGCCGTGGTGGAATTCAAGAGCAAGGGCATGTTCGGCGGCCGGTCGGAGGAGGTGCAGGTGACGGCGCTGGGGCCGGACGGGGCCGACACGGGACGGGGACTAACGGGCACTTGGACGGGCGGGCTCCGGACGGTCGGACCGGGCAAGACGGCATCAGAAGAGGTGTGGCGGGCGGGCCGACTTGTTGAGCAGGCGGCTACGACGTACGGGCTCACCGAGTTTGCGGCCTCGCTCAACGAGGTGACCGAGGTGGAACGGGGCCGACTGCCGCCGACCGACAGCCGACTGCGGCCAGACCAGAGGCTAGCGGAGCAGGGCCGGTTGGACGAGGCCGAGGAGAGTAAGCAGCGGCTAGAGGAGGCGCAGCGGGCGCGTCGACGCGACACAGAGAGCCGAGGGGAGGCGTATCGGCCGCGTTGGTTCTACCGGGCCGAGGGAGGGCCGGAGGGAGAAGAGGTGTGGAAACTGAAGACGGGCAAGGAGGGATACTGGGAGGAACGGGAGCGAGGGCAGTGGACGGTGGTGGGAGGGATATTTGAGTAGGTAGGTATTCATAGAAGAAGTATGTAGGATGAAAGGTACCATGTTTGCGAGATGAAGACGGGCGCGTATCGGCGGCACGAAGGGTGGTGAAGAGTGGATGTGGTGATGAGGGGGAAGGGAGGAGGAGATGAGGTGTAATGACGACATGTGTATTGATAGACACGTAGGTAGGCATCGAGGAAGCGCGACGCATTCCCATGCGCGAGGGTGGCATTCTTGGAGGTTTACGAAACGCACATGTCTATGCGGGAACATCGGATGAGAGCGTCCGTCTGTGTTGTTGAGGAGGCATAAGATTCATCCCATGGATTAAGGCTCCTCAGATCAGATCAGGGGGAGGCGTCGATGTCAGTGAAGGGGCGTCTGTTTCAAGTAGCCCCTTTTCCTTCGACGGCCTGTTGATCTTGATTTCCCGTCGGCTGCCTCCATGCACGTGCCCGCGAACCGAGTTGTAGCGGTACCTGATCCGCGAGTCGTCCCCTGCTCGGATCGCCGCCATCGGACCGCGGCTCGGAGACCTGGCGGCGAGGTTTCTCCCGTAACGCGGCCCAGCTGCAGCCGTGATGCCAGGCTGCGCCCCTCCACCGTCAGGATGATCAGGGATCGGGCCTGGATGGAGTGGACCTGGACCAGTGGACTCCCGTCTCCAATGCCCCTGAACTTACCTAGAGGTGGCATCGAGCTACATTAGTACTACGGGCTCGCGCTACTTGACGGGCGCGCGGGGCGTCGCTCGGGGTGACCTCGCTACTGGTCGGGCCGGCATACCGGAGGACTCAGTCCGTCACTGCGAATGACAGCTCGTGTCTTGTTCACTGCTAGCATGTGGCTTCCCGCCCGCCGTACCTGACAGGGGAGCTGCTGCTGTACCTCCCGTGTCACCTCTGCAGACTGCGCGTCACCTCCCAGGCCAACTCTTGCTGCTCGCTCTCCTTCTCCTTCTTCCGCTACCGTCTCCTCCATCGCTTCCTTTCTGCCCTTTCTTTCCCCCCATCTTCACTACTCTTCGCCCTTTCTTTCCCTTCTTTCCCTCCTTTCACTCTCTCGGAGGGAACAGCTTCCTTTCGCTGATTCTTTGATGGTTTTCTTGTTTACCGTTTGCCTTCTCTCGTCTGACACGGTTGCGTCCTGCTCGCTTCCTCGCCATCTTGCCAGCTTCTAGCCATCCTTTGCCCCGTTGCCATTCGCCATGAAGGCTCAAGCCCTCGTCTCGGCCCTCGCTTCGCTGGCCGTCGTGTCGGCCAAACCGACGGCTACGGAAAAGGAGCCCCCCAGCAAGAGGGCCAACCTGCCCACGGTGACCGTCTCTGGAAATGGTGAGGCGATGTGATTCTCCTGGCAAATGACGGGCACGACTGATGACGTGGGTTGTGACTAGCCTTCTGGGCCGACAAGTCGCGTTTCTTCATCCGCGGCATCGACTATCAGCCAGGCGGTGCCTCGGCTGATTCTGATCCCCTCGCCGATCCGACGACGTGTCAGCGCGATATCGCAAAGTTCAAGGAGCTCGGCGTCAACACGATTCGTGTCTACGCCGTCGATAACTCCAAGGACCACGACAAGTGCATGCAGGCCCTCTCCGACGCCGGCATCTACCTCGTCCTCGATGTCAACACGCCCAAGTACTCGATCAACCGCCTCACGCCGGGGCCCTCTTACAACACCAAGTACCTTCAGAGCGTCTTCGCCACCGTCGAGATGTTCGCCAAGTACCGCAACACCCTAGCCTTCTTTTCCGGAAACGAGGTCATCAATGACCAACCGGGCACCGACGTTTCTGCCCCCTACGTCAAGGCCGTTACCCGCGACATGAAGAATTACATGAACACCCGTGGACTTCGCAGGGTCCCCGTTGGCTATTCGGCAGCCGATGTGTCGTCGAACCGACTGCAGACGGCCCAGTACATGAACTGCGGCTCCGACGACGCCCGCTCTGATTTCTTTGCTTTCAACGACTACTCGTGGTGCAACAGCGACTTCAAGGTCTCTGGCTGGGACCAAAAGGTCAAGACCTTTACCGACTACGGTCTCCCCATCTTGTAACACCCCCCGGCTCTCCCCCTTCCCCCCTTTTTTTAAATTTGACAGCGCGGGCGGCTGACGATGGAGACGACAGCCTCTCCGAGTGGGGCTGCATCAAGAACCGTCCCCGGAAGTTCGATGAGCTTGGCGCCATGATGAGCTCCGAGATGACGTCGGTCTACTCGGGCGGTCTCATGTACGAGTACTCGGTCGAGGACAACGACTACGGCATTGTCAATATCAAGGGCGGCCAGGTCGAGCAGAACAAGTACAAGGAGTTTGACGCCTACAAGAACAGCCTCAAGAGCAACCCCGCGCCGTCGGGAGCCGCCGGAGCCGCGTCGACGACGCATGCCGTCAACTGCCCCACGTCGGATGCCAAGTGGAACGTGGACCCGAGCCTGGTTCCCGCGATACCGGAGCAGGCCGAGAAGTACATGAAGCAGGGCGCCGGCACCGGCCCCGGCATGAAGGGCGCCGGCTCTCAGGACGCGTCCGACAGCGGCACCTCGACCAAGAACGTGACGCGCGGCGAGGCGTCGCCCACGAGCTCCAGCCAGAACAAGGACAACGCAGCCGGAGGCCTGCAATCGGCGCCTCTCGTCGTCTGCGGTGTGACGCTCGCTCTTACCATCTTTGGCGCTGTGCTTCTGTAGACGGACGGGATGGGAAAAGACCGGCTGGTCATTATAATCTTTTTGTCCAGGTTTTTGGTCCATGTTTATACGCATTTGTTTGGCTGTGTGACTGGGACGAAAGACGCTTTTCTTCCATTTGGCGGGCTCAGTGCCGACGGTGGCTACATAGGTAGTCGATTAGAGTAATGCCCAGCGTACGATGTCTTCTGAACCTGTGTCTTGTCGTCTGGCAACTGTGAGATGTCTTCCATTCTCCTGTAACCGTCCAAGTATTCCTCCCTACCCTATAGTCACTGTTTCTACCCTAGAGCACGTCATCTCATCTCCCCGGCCCGAGGTGTAAGCCAAAAAGCAACCTCATCCATCATCTCTCACACAACGACACGACGACAGCGGTCAAGCAGCACCACAAGCAACCACCATGGCGAACCCACCATCACCGACCGCGACGCCGATCCCGGGCTACGAGTATGAGTACTTCCGAATCACGCGCCCGCACTCGACGTCGACGACGGCGCACGTGGAGATCAACCGACCGTCCAAGCTCAACGCCTTCGTGCCGGACATGTGGCGCGAGTTCGGGGCGATATTCCGGCGGCTGGGGGGTGAGGCGACGGTCAGGGCTGTGGTGCTGAGCGGGTCTGGCGAGAGGGCTTTCACGACGGGGTTGGATCTTGGGGCTGCGGGGGGGGGGTTGGGGGGGTGTTCTCTTTTCACATCTGACGCTGCCGGCGGAAGGGGAGTGGGAGATATCGGGG
>NJES01000398.1:0-17179 GCA_002591395.1 Ophiocordyceps camponoti-rufipedis | reverse complement strand
CAGCCGATTGCCCGTAAAGCTCAGGATCCGGAACGACGGCGGCCGGCGCGGTGCCAGCACCTGGTGAACGCGCCCTTGACCGAAGACGTAGATCTGCCCGGGACCATGCCTGCTCTCGCTCGTCCCTACAGCCAGCAGTGACTGGACGGCATCGTAGGCCAAGCAGCTGCCGCGTCCACGTCAGCCGGGCTCCCTCGACAGATGAATGAAGAATCCCTACCTGATGCGCGAGTTGATGCCGTAACGAGCCTGCTCGTCGGGCGTCAGCAGCTCCGGCCGCAGACTCGCCGAAAGATCGTTCTGTATGCCCGCCTGCTTGCTGCGCAGGAAAGTCGTCATTGCTAGCTGTGCTGTAGCCTGTCAATAGCCTGTAGCCGGTCGGTGGCGCGATGTGCTGACGAGTTGAGGCTCATTCCGGCCCGCCGCCACCACCAGCGGGGCGAGGTCTTGCATGTTCCACGTGAACAATCCAGCACGTGACTCCACTCGCAAGTGAAGCACAGGCCCCGAAGCCATCACCATCAAGAGCTCGGCTCAACCACCAAGACTTCCTACGTCGGGCTCCCATCATCATCATCATCATCATCGACCGATTATATTACTGTCGATAATGCCTCCACCGCCAACCCTCAGCCAAACCATCTCCCCTTTTAGTAAATCAAAAGCAAGCGCATCCTCAAAATCATCCTCCTCAACCCGCTCTCTCAACTTCACTCCCCCCAATCATCACCGTCCGTCCCCCCAAGTCGACGCCGCTCAGATGTACCACATGGTACTGCGGAAGAAGTCCCGCTGTCGCTGCTCGCCTGGGTCCGGGCCCTTGTCCGGGTTGACTCTTCCGCCCAGCGTCAAAAGGGCAGGCGACTCGGTGCCGCTGGGGATACTGCCGATGGTGGCCCCCTTGGCGACCTGGTCGCGGATCATCTCGTGACCCTTGGCTCCGGATCGGAAGCCCTCCGACGTGGCGATGTTCTCGTGAGCCCGGGCCCGCGCTCCAGCCAGATGTGCGTAGTAGACGGCCGGATGCAGCGACACGGGCGTCGTCGATCTGGCGTAACTGTAGCACTGATGATAGATCATCTTCTGAAAGTCATTGACCGGCACGTTCATCTCATCCAGGATGACGTGGTAATGGACGGGGCGTGCGGTGCCCTGGATGGCGACGTGGGAGCACATGTAAAAGTCCCACATGAAGGGATGTGTGACCTCTTTCTCAACGAGAGTACCCGGAAGCGCGTTGCCGTTCTTGTCGCCCTGGCCGGGGAAGAAGCGGATATGGTGGCGCTTGGTGGCCACCACAACGGTGAACTTGGGCATCGGCATCTGGGGCGCCTTAGACCGGAAGAAGCAGCGAATCTCAGAGATTTCTTGGTCGATCACTTGCGAAAACTGTCCCTCGGAGACGCCATCTCGGAAGTAGACAATGTGCTTGGGAAAGGCGCCTTCGTGGCCCTTTTTCCACTCATCGGCGAGCTGTCCAAATAGGAAATGAACGTTGGCCGCCGTGAGAATCTCGACGCGGAAGCCGTTGGTCTCGACCATGGCGGCGTATCGAGTCGCGTCGCGGTCAACCGACATGGTCATGGCCGCCGTCGACGGCGCGTTGCTACCCGGAGCGCCATGCGAAACGTCGACGCCAATCATCATGGTCGGTCGGTCCTTGGGGAAGAAGGTCTGGCTCTTCCAGGGGGGCATCGTGCGCGACGTGGCGCCGCCGAGCTTGGCGTTGACCTTCATGGCCACGTTGGACAGGTACTGGCCGTTGTTCTTCTTGACGTGATCGCCGTTGACCACCTGTGACAAGATGCCGAAGCGGCAGTCGGCCGACTTCTTCAGTCGCTCGTAGTGCGGGCTGTTCTTGTGGGCGACGACCACGAAGATCAGTTGCGTGTAGCCGCGCTTGGCCTTGATCTCGTTATGAGCCCAGGCGAGAGCCTCGGCGGCGTTGTGCTTGAAGTTGGCCGGCACGTTGAGCAGGAGAGCATCGGCCGGACACTTGCCTCCATGGCCGAGGAAAGCCGTTCGAAACGACTTGGCAAAGGCCTGGAGCGAGTTGAAGTCGACACAGCCGTCGAGCACGATGAAAGCCCAGTTCTCCAAGGGCGCCAGGTTCTGCTTCCAGAATTTCTTGCCGCGAAGATCCCAGCGGCCCGAGAACTTGGGATCGGCGTTGCCGGTGCTGAAGTCGACGCGAGGCGGAGGTAGGACCTTGGCCTCAACCTTGGTGAATGACGGCTCAAACTTGACGCCATACTCCCGGAGGTAGGGGTCCTCGTTGAAACGCAGAGATGCCACGCCACGCTCGATGTCGGCTCGACGTTCGCGAGGACGCGTCACGGCAAACTTGATCATGGCCGACGTCTGATCCGGGTTGAGCTTGAACGGGTATCGCTGCATGGGCGCGACGACGGCGAACTCCATCGGGATGTATCCATTCTTTCCTGCGTCGATGACGGGCAGCAGAGAGTAGCGAAGATGAGCCTTGTACTTCTTCGCAAAGAAGTTTTCGACCGAGATCTTGCCGTTTTCGTAGTCGAAAGTCACATTCTTGGCGTTACCGCCGTCGGGGCCGTACTCAGGCTTGAAGGCAAAGTCGACGATGGTATACAACTTCTCCGGGTTGACCCTGTTAGGGTGGCGAACAGTGAACTTGAGACGTCTGAGCTTTCGAAGCTGTTTGAAGGCATCGGAAGATGCCCAAGAGCCGCTGTGGTGCTTGACGGGCTTGAGATGCTGAACGGCAGTGACGGGAGTCAAGCCGCTCCACTTGCGCTCGCAGGCGCCCAAGAAGTTGATCATCAATTGATCCATCGACAAGCCGCCAACCCAGAAGCATGTATTGGCCACATCCGCGTTGAGGGCGAGGCCCATGCCGCCCAGGTTGAGATTCTGGCTGAGGCGAACCGAGGCGTACAGCCCCTTGTGAGCCTCGATGTAACTGCCAACAGCCGACAGAGGCTTGCCCCTCAGCGTCTGGTCGTAAAAGTTCCGCTTTATCGACAAGAGGCGCTGAGACGGCGCCTGGCGCAGCAAATGGTCGATGAAGTTCATCGCCGTCTGGACGCTGGTGTTGAATGATATCTTCTGTTGAAGATAACCTTGAAGGGCCGACATGTTGACCACAGTCGTCTGACGGATGCTGACGAAGAACTTGTTGTTGTCCCTCCTGGTGCCGCTGGCAGGAGGCTTGCGACCCTCATCCAAGTCGACCTGGTATCGGACCTCGCCACGGTCGACCTGAGCGGGCGCCCAGGCAAGCTTTCGGCCATCAAAGAGCCAGGCCTCGAACTTGTACTTGGAAAGGGCCTGCTTCGTCGCTTCGTGCGACCAAATCTTCTTAAGGACCACGGCCTTCTTGTCCAAGTCCGGCGAGATGGTCACCTGCAATGATGTGAGCTTGAGGCGGGACACAGAAGGGGAGATGCAGGGGAGATACTCACGTCGTACTGGTAAATCTTCTTGCTGAAGTCAAAAGTCTTCATGCGATACTGGTTGACCTCGATGATGGCAGGCTTGCCCTCCGTGTTCAACTTGTTGCCGCGAAGAGCAAAGATGCTCTTCTGGGTGTCGGCAACATAGGCGTCGGCGGGAAGTTCCATGCGCGTGTTTCCCTTGTTGTCCGGCTTGCTGGCCGGCTTTGCTGGGTCGAAGCCCAACGGCACAACTCGTCCACCCGGAGCGCCAGGCTGAGAGCCCGAGGCAGATCGAGTTGGCGAGGCGCCACGACTGCCCGCAGGCGGAGGCGAGCGGCCTCTGTCCGACATTTTGTGCACCTGTTTCATGTTGGCAACTGCGTTTCGACGAAAGCGCGAAATGTGAAGACGAGAATGTGAACGAGATGGTAAAGACGAGCGAGGATGTAGAGACGAACGAGAAAACAGGCGAACGATGGCTGTGGGAAGCTTTGGGAGAGGCAAAGCTGAGAACTGAAGAGAGGGAAGAGAGGGAAGAGAGAGAAGAGAGGAGAGAGAGGGAAGAGGGTGAAGGAAGCGGGTGAAGAGGGAAGAAGGTGGAAGGCAGAAGGAAAGAGGAAAGAGGGTAGAAGCAGCTGAGGGTAGAGGCAGCTGTCAAACTACCCACCTGTACCTACGTAGGGAAAGGTGAGGTGCAGAAGGAAGAGGTGAAGCGGACGGAAAGGTGCAGACGGAAGGAAGAGGTGGGTTGAGAGGCGGAAGAACGAGGTGGCGAGGCAGAGAGAGGAAAGGGCAGAAAAGCCAGCTGCCAAAGCAGAAAGCAGAGGCAGCAGCAGAGGGCAGAGGGCAGAAGAAAGAGGCAGAGGGTAGAAGGTAGAGGGCAGAGGGCAGAAGAAAGAGGGCAGAAAAAAGAGGCAGAGGTTGAAGGTAAAGGGTAGAGGGCAGAAGAAAGAGGCAGAGGTAGAAGGTAAAGGGCAGAGAGCAGAAGGCAGAGGGCAGAGAGCTGAGAAAAGAGAGCAGAGAGCAGAGCAAAAAAACAGAGCCTCCCAGCCTCCCATCCCCAAGCCAAGAAGCCGCCCACGAAGTCAAAAAACCCAAGGAACCACACAACCTACCACGACCAAATCTCAACCAACACCTCGTCCCCTCGCGAGCAACTCGCGATGCAGTCCAACAGGCGCACGCAAGCCGAGATCCTCACTCGTCCCGTAAAAAGCAAACCACAAAAGCCCGTCTTCAACTCGTCAACAACCCCCTTCGCAATGACGATGCTGATGATGGGGAAGGGTGGGAAAGGGTAGAGGTGGAGGGAAAAGGAAGGAAGGCGGGAGGGAGGGGTTCGGGCTGCGAGGTGGTAGCGGGGAAGAAGAGAAGGTCGAGGGTGTTTTTTTCTTTTTATCTTTTTTTTCTTTTCGACCCTGATTCTGATATCAGGTATTTTATTATTTTACTGTTTTAATACATATTTATTTCCTTATTATCTTTTATCTCATTTTATCTCATTATATTTTCATTCGTTGATGGCCGGGGGGCTGGCAGTGGCTTCACGTGCACGTCGCGTCGAAGCGTCGGGGGAGCAACGGAGAGGGGAAAGGGAAGACGATGAGAGGTCTAAAAAGAGGTCCTTGGAAAAGGGTGGCTGGGGAAGATGGGCTGGTATGGAAGGATGGATGGATGCACCAGCCGCTTTACGGGTGCAAACTCTCCTGTCAGCTCGGCAGATGGATAGATAGACCTGTTTGTGTGTGCGAATACAGTTGGGGTGCCGTCCGACTGCCGAGGTGACGATGCATCGGGCAGCTGCCAGGCGTCGAGGGAGATACGAAGTATATTCTCTCAAACAGATCCGCGATAAAAAGACAAAGGAACCAGAGTCACGGCCAAAAGACGCCCAAGGCCAGTCAGTCAATAAATCAGCGCCGCCGCAGCCGAGGACTATCTACTGCTAAATCGAACAATGTCCAGGCATCATCATAAACTCAACCGATTGCCTCCAGCCGCGTGACCCAAAGTCCTTCATGAACGAGTATCCACCGAGAGCTGTTGCGAACCTGTCGGGCTCTTTGTTGACGTTGAACTCTCCGGAGCTAAACGGCCCCGATCGGTCGATGATCCAGAGCTCCGTCATCTGACCACTGACGGGTACAAATTTTCGCAGCGGTTGTTCTGTGAAGACAGCTCGAGCATATCTGAGCAACTGCAACAGGTCTTCGCGAAATTGGCGTCTAGAAGATGAAAGATGTTGAAACTTGTAGCGTCGATTTCGCATCTCGTCTTTCTGCGTGAAGCCAAAGTCCATCTTCGAACTCGTGGGCGGAACGGTCGTTTCTCACAGACGGCAGGTGACGCTCAATAAGTTCCTTTAGAAAGTCGCCAACATTACGTTCGCTCGTCGTGGAGGGAAATCCGAGCCATTTTCCTTCTTCTTTCTGGTGATGTAAAAGTAACTGATCGCGCAGTCGTTCCTCGTCGGCGTCTGGGCGTCGCAGATGCAATACGCTGATGCGGAGGGGTGTCGAGCTGAGTGTAGATGAAGAATGAAAAACAGTAGTCCAGCTGTCGCTCTTGTAGACACCGTCGATAATTGACTGTGTGTGTGTGTTTATTTAACGCCACAGAGCGGCTAGAAAGGTTCGAACAATAGCTCATCGTCAACAGAATTTTTGCCGTAATGATAGTGAATTTGATCGCACTTACGGGCACAAGGTCGGGCCGGGCAGTGAGCGACCGGGCGGCCCGATAATCACCCGCGCACGCGATCAATTCAAAGGCTCTGCTTTTCATCGCGAGCTCCCAACCCTGTATACGAATATGTGCGAGTACAGTTAGGTTGCCGTCCGACTGCCGAGGTGACGATGCATCGGCACCTGACGAGGCCCAAGATCGACCGTCGGCAATCTTCGATACCCTGCCATCATCTCCTCCTGGCATCCCCATCTGTACAAACATACATACGCGCCTCATCAACCGCTACAATCTCACTCAGCAAAGCCCATCCTCCGTCTCTCCGGCAAGGAGCCGATGGATCAAGCCAGGACGTTGACAGCCGTTCCCCTTGCATCTCTAGAAACTTCCCATGCACGCACAAATCTATCATTAGGTTTGAAGAATCGGCGCCGAGTTACCGACCTCGATAATCCTCGCTGCACCTCGCGTCTCCGTATCACTCACTCCCTCCCTCACTCTCGCCCGTCCGTCCGTCCCTTCAAACGCCGGCGCCTGCATGCTTCAATGCCTCCATCGCGTGGCAAACAAAACAGCCCCAAAGCCGCCGTCCGACGGTTAAAAACAGTCGGCTCACATATACCGGTAGCCGCCGCCAAACTGCCCGTGCGGCGGCAGCACAGGCCACACCGACGCCGCCATCTCTGCAAACGGCAACGGAGAGCTTCGGTAGCCGCCCGCAGACGTCAGACGGCCCCCCCCGTACGGACTCAGGGGCCTGCCGCCGCCCATGTCCCCCGTCGTAGGCCGCCCGCCGCCCATGGCCACCGGCGCCCGAACCTGGCCCCCCGTCTTGGCCCTCCACGTGCTGTAGTCCGGCAGCGGCGTGTCGCGCAGCAGCGAGACCAGGCCCGCGCTGTGTAGTCTCTGTGCGTCGTAGCTGTGTGCCGGCGGCAGGATGCCCAACAAAAAGGTAATGTCGCGGTGCAGTGCCGACGCCTGGTTGCGTCGCTGCTGATCCAGACGGCGTCCCGCAGCCCCCTTCAGGGGCGAGGCTCCCCTAGCAAGCCTCTTGGGAGGGTTCGCGTCGTCGTCATCTGCGCCGAATGGCCGCTTCGGAGAGGCCGTCGCTCGCACGTATTGCGGTCGCGGGCTCAGCTCTCGCCGTGCCGGTGGGATGCTGCTTCTGCCGTACCCCTGTTGCTGATGATGCTGCTCCAACGACGACAGCATCTGCTTCGGCCTCATCTGCACCGCTTTCGACACTATGATGGGCGCCGATACCGGATCGAATCTGTCGGACGAGTAGCGAGACTTGAAGCAGCTGAGCTGCGGATCGTCGGGGAAGAGCTCCGCCATCCGGACCTCGAGCTTCGAAATCTGCGAGAGCTCGCCGTACTGCGACTCGTACTTGTGAAAATAGGCGTATAGAGGCCTGGCCTTGTCCCGCGTTTCAGGATTTGATACCAGTCTGTTGGCGCACGTCTCGAAGACGACGCGGGCATCTAGACACCAGTCAGCAAGCAGTCTCCAGGACGGGGCAAGGTAGGGGGATCAACTAACTCGTCGTATCGTCCTTGGAATGAAGAAACTTGATGTACTCTATCACAAAGTTCTCATCGTTGGGAAACAGACGAGCGCCGCGCTCAAAGATCTTGGATCCGACGGGGTCCTTGTAAACGACAGACTCCAGCAACGCCACGGCGACATAGACGTCGCTCGTCAGGCGTCCTTTCTGCCGAGCGTCGGTGAATACCTTGCGGAGGCCGCCTTCGCTCTGGCTGCCCTTGCCCTGGATGCGGCGCATGGCTCGTGCCAGGGCAATCCAGACGTACGATATGGTCCTCGAAAGCAGCTGTGACTCGGCCGCGTGCGCTTCATGGATCGCGACGATGCGCTCCTCCGTCGGCGACTTCTTGGGCTTCTTCTCTGCTTCGTCGTCGTCGTCGTCATAGTCGTCATAGTCGGCCGACTCGATCGACTCCTGCATCGACGGGTCCAGAGTCGCCGCCGCCTTGACTGCGCTCACCTCGAGCTTCTCTCGCTCCTTGACCTTGTCCCCCATCCTGTATAGCGTCTCCAGCACCGTGTCGTACGGCTGACGGACAGCCTTGGCGTACGCGGACCTGTCGCCCTCCTTCTCCGGGTAGTTGACCTCGATGTGATCGGCGTGTTTAAAGGCCAGCAGCACGCTCTCCGGGTTTGCCGCGATGCCTTGAAGAAGGAGCTCCGTCCCGACAGGCTTATTCTCGGCGTCTCGGACGTCGTTGTCCAGACACCACGTGGCCGCGTCCACCCACATCTCCGGCCAGAAGCGCAAGGCCATCAGAGCCTGCCTGTAGCAGTACAGGACTCTTTGCTTGTATGCCTGAGGCTCGTCGTCCTTGAGGACCAGCGGATCATCCTTCTCCCATGCAACCCACTTCTTCCACATCTCGACCTGGTGCCGAAACTCTTCGTGCCCGTCGAAACCGGGTACCGGCGGTAACCGAGGCAGGTTGATCCTCTTCAGCGAACGTGCCATATTATCGAGCGCAATGTTGGCGCTCTTGGCCGACATGTACCCTGGGGATTTCTCTTGAATGAACTTGCGACCCTGAGAGTCATGTCAGTTGACCGATGGCATGGCATGTTGAAGAAAGGGGGTGGCAACGTACCGTCACCTTGTTGAGGCCCATCTCGAATTGATCGTATTCCCTCCACATGGTATTGACCGTCAGCATTGGAACGTTGATGGCTCGCTGATATGCCTTGCGGAGCTGGTCCATCTTCTGCTGGTCCTGCCAGCCCGTGCCGCCGACCTGGCCAGGACCGCTCTTGATGAAGGCGATGTAGTCTTGCCAGATATTTCCAGAGTCCCGATCGACGCCGATGTTGTCAATGACGAAATCGTACGACTGGGCCACGGTGCGTCGCCCATGGCCAGCCGGGTCGTTGTTCAGGTCGTTGCGGCGTCGGATGTAATTCAGGTAGATGGTCCAGAGCTTGACGTTGAGGACTGACATGAGGCACTGTCCGAACAGTCGTTCAGCATCTACAAAATTGTCGAGGTCGAGCTCCATCTCGATCCACTCGACCCAGATGTCGGCCTAGAGTCGAAGCGCGTCAGCAATTCGAAAGACGAGCAAGACTAGCTGCGAAGGGTCAACTTACTGCCTGCGGAAAGACTTGGAGAAAACGGCGATAGACATCGCGCAACTCTTCAAGCCTGTTTCGACGCTTATGCTCCGCAATGAGGCTGAGCCAGGCATCCATATCCCCGCGCTGGTCATCTTTGATGCGCGCTTCGAGAAGGGTCACGGCGTCCAGCCTGGGAAACATCTGAGGGCCGGTGGGAAGAGGATTATCGGCCTGGGGGGCAGGCGAGAGACCATTTTTGGCGGGAGGAACCAGATTCTGGATGGGTGGCACTGCAGCCGGCGGCGCGTCGTTTTCATCGTCATCCTCATCGTCGCTGACTTCGACGACGAAACCTCCGGCGGTTTTTGGCTTGGGGGCCGTCGGTCTCGGCTGCGGCGCGGAAGGGTTGCTGCTCTCTTGGACTTGAGGGGATACGTCGATGGCGACAGATTCGGGATCGTAATCGGCCCCATCATCTGCGTCTTCATCTTCGTCGGCGACGTTGACATCTGGCACAGCACCATCGACCTGGTCGTCGCTCTGCTGAGCCTGGGCATCATCAGCGGCCAGCGCCTCTTCGCCTTCCCACGCCACCTCTCCGTCAGTGGCCATGATGTGGACGGTAGGTTCCCAGGGCGAGCGGGCCTGGGCTTGGGCCGCTACAGGCAGTCGGCGGCAGGGAGCCGAAGGGGAAACTGGCGTATTCTCGCGGGCTCGGAGCTTTGGCGAGACGGCAGCGTGGCATGCGATCCAAGCGTCTCACTCGGTCCGTCGCGGGATGGACAAAGGCGGCGCGCAAACGGGACTGTCTCGGATCGGAGATTGCGCGGCACGTATGGAAGAGGCACAGGATGCGTTGGACCAGCGTCTCTTTGATGGGGGATTCTTTGAAGTCGATGGGGTAAGAGTCGACGATGGCAGTAGGAGCTCGACGACTGCTTCAGAGGAGGCTGGGCAGAAAAGCAGGAAATGGCTTAGTGAGCTCCGCGGGCGGTGAGAATTGTGGTGGGGCTTGGAAGGTCAGCTGCTGTCATTGTTGCCTGCTCTGGTCTATTCGTCCATTGAGTCTATTTGCACATACTGATAAAGGGCAGCGGGCAGCCGAAGAAAGGAGAGAAAGAAATTGTTCAAGAAATGTGCTGCAGAATTGGCAAAACGAACAGTAGGCCGATCAGGACAACCAATCAACCGAGATTTGTGCTGGGATCATCAACAAGGGTGGCTTTGAGCGATGCATCTCGCCTACCCTACAGACCAACGGCCTCATCCACTTCATCAGTTGCAACTTGCAAGAATAGCCACGCCCTCATCTCATCTTCTCTTTTATCGATAATCTCACCTCGGCTATCGAAGGCTTCTTAACCCTGCAAAACTGCTCTCCACTCGGCCGCGCATGACGTCGTGTCTGTTCGTGTGTATTCGTAAGCCGACATCGGCTCGGCTCCGGTCCGTCGGCCCCGGAACGGCAAGGCGTTTGTTTCTCCCCGATCAAAGGTCCGGGATGCAACCCTGAACCCGATACAATACTCTAAATCGACACCGTTCGCAGAGAAGCATGCCGTCACACGCCACCAATGAATGACCTGCTTCATCCCACAGACGCCCGCCGGCTTAGTGCGGGTGTTAGGGCTGTCACCACTGGAGAGGCGCTCCCAGGATGCCATCCGAAGCAGAGATACCCAATCTCGAGATCATCCTGGCCCGACGGCAGGGTCCCCAGTCCGTCGTACGAGTCTTGCCGCTCGTCGGTAGTCGGTCATACTCTTGGTGTAGGTGATCGCACAAGGTATACCGAGAAAGGGGTGGATGAGAAAAGAAGAGGCGGCAGACGAACAGGCAGCAGAAGAACAGAGCGAAGAACAGGACAAAGAGAAGAACCAAGACGCAGCCGACGGAAAGAAAACAAGACCAAAGAGACACTCGAAGAGACAACCCACAGGCAGGCAGGCAACGCAATCCCTGCTGCATGTCTTGAACGCGGATGCTCGGCCCCCGTTCCCCCTGACCCATCCTCCCAAGCATCATTACTCCCGCAGCTCTCTTCTCGTCATGTGCACCATCACCTCACCACTACCGACCATCCCCCAGCGTCTTCTTCTCACACACAACCGCAACGGGCATAACCTCGCCAACCAGGAACCAGATGCGCTTCGGTATCGCCCGTCGTCACCCTCTTCATCTGCGGCCTTTTCTCGCCGTTCCGTGCCTGATTCAAAGCTCTTCGCCTCACCCCCCCTCCCTCACGGGCTGCATGAGCGTTGCGTGTAGAGGCCAATAGCGGCAGGGCGTGGTGCAGGTGAGGTGTGTTCGGTTGGCGGCCGAACAGAAAGGCCATCGGGAACCTATCGAGTCGTTGCTTTTCCCCCCCCATCTCATCCATTTGCTTGCATTCTTGCTCCTACATACATGCATACCCTCAGCCATCACTCGTGTAACCGATGATGAGCATTGGCCCCGGCTTGATGAGTGGCCCATGTCTCGGAAGACACCCCCCCCCCCCCAGCGCTGCCCAAGGCGACCGGCCCTCTCGTATGGAGGAGACCTGTAGCATCCGGCTCCTGGCTCCAGTGTGGAAGTTCTTTGAGATCATGGGCGGCCGCCTCGGGGCATGTCCAGTACTTCGTACATGGGCGTCTCATTGGCAGGGCATCAAGGTGTGCAGCTGGAGAGGCGGTATAGGTGACTGATTGGCCGGTAATCACGAAGCAGGTAGATGGATATAGATGTGGTATTCGTACACTGGTGCACTTCTCACATCTCTTTGGAGTGTGTATAAATATCTTCTGCCTCGCTCTCCTATTCCCTCTTCTTCTCTCACGCCTCGACTCATCCCCTTCCCTCTCTTGCTTGCTCGCTTGACGTCAGTCTTGTCTCCTCGTTGAGGCGGTTCAGCACCGCCTCAACCAGCCTACCAAGCCTCCCTCTGCAGCAACCTGACGACATCGCCCGCCTCTACATCCTCTTCCTTGTCACCTCTCCTCTCTCCAACACAAAGTAGACTTTATTGCAACCTGACGAAGCCCCTCTAGCCGTGGCCTCGACATGTCCAGGGCTTCGCAGTGGTCGCTCGAGGTCCAGGGCAGCGGCGCATCCAGCCAGTAAGTTGTCCGCCTCTTCCGTCAACACCACCTCCTCCCGTCCCGTCTCCCTCTTCCCTCCCAGTTATTCTCCGGCCCCCATGATGTTTGCGGAACGTCGATTATTAATGAGCCATTCAGCTCTTCCCACGAACCGTCATCCTCCCGCAACGGCACCATGAACCGGCTCGGCGCCGAACGGGTCGACAGATGGCTGAGGGACGGAAACGCGCCGGGCGCCGTCCCGTCCGACGCCCAGGGTCGCAGCCAGTGCCGCATGTGCTACCTGGACAGCGTCGTGGCTACGCTGGAGAAGAGGCCTCCCCAGCGGTGTCTCGACAGCCGTGCGGTCAGCGGCCATTGCAGCCTGTGGAATTGACGGTCAAGAGACAAGGGCCTGGCTCGAGGGAAATGTGCCAATGTGTTACAGGATAGAACGGCTTCTGTTTTTTTCTTGCCCTATTGTATCTCAATCGTCCTTCTCCTTAGAGACTTGCAATGAAGACAACTTCACCTGTTACCTTTCATGGTATCAAAGCGGTGTGCTCGTTCCGCAACAGGCGACCCCTCCAGCGATCCCCGTCCAGGATGCCTCGGACTGCCTGCTATTGAGCAAATACCACCCACCGGCAACCACCGCCTTCAGATACGAGTGAAGCCCTGGGTCCAGCATCCGTACATATCCGTACTGCCTGCTGGCCGATACCCGCTGCTCAGCGCCAACTCTGACAAGGGCCAGGGGGGGGGGGGCCAACCGTGCCGCCGCCGCCACACCACCTGCTCTCGTTCCAAGACCTGATCTCGTGATTTGTTCCATGTGTCGCCTGGCGAGGCAATGGGTGAGCAGAGTATTCGTACCTACCACCTGCGGATGTGTACTTGTCGGGCTCTGAGCGGCGCATTTGCCTTGTTTCGTCCGTCATCACCTGATCCGGGGCGCAACAACGCAGCATGGCCTGTATGGTGAGACGGACAAGACGGTCGTGCTAATCAGAGGTACTGACAGAGTATGACGCCTCTTTTTCCACGTCTGTCTCTGCGGCAGGTAATGGATAGATAGATGATAGAAACGTGCACTTAGGTGGTGGAGACGGCTGCTGCCACCCCCCTGCTTCCTTTTTTCATGTCTCTTTCGCTGGCTGCTCCCATTCGTCCTTGTCCCATCAAGTGGATGAGCCAGGATCCGTCGTATCATGACTTCTCATGTATTCGTACAACTGCCACGTCAGAGTCGTCGCTGACCTGGTACAACGAGAAAGGCGCTGAGGACTACCCATTTGGTCTCTCCGGAGGGTGGAAGAGGCTCGAAAAGAGGCACACGCTCACACAGCCGGCCGTCTATCGTCGGTTTCCATGGCGCAGCCGAGACGGGGCGCATCGACTGCCTCCTGCATCGGAGCCCAAAGCTGTCAGGGGGCTACGTCAGTTGAGCCCCTGGAAAAGGTGCCGCCCAGCCAGAAAACGAGGCGAACGATGTGCGTTGGCGGTTTCGGCGGCTGTGCCTGGACCATGAACCTGGTTTACTCTTCCTCTTTTCGGTCGAACTGCTGTCGTGATGATGTGCATGAGAGAAGAGACGGGACGAACGAGTCTCGGCTTATGAAGGGGGGTGTGGACTTGAGGGCGTGTCATTCACGAAGTCGAGGACGAAGATGGAGAAAAGACACACAGAGCAGAAATGGGCGAAAGCAAGGGACAAGGGGGCCCGAAGAAGAACGGCGTGTTTTTGCCCGTCGTGGCCTCGCACTGCTGCTAAGAAAGAATGGAAGAAAGAGCCTCAGGGGATAATCGTGTCCCGTGGTCATCTTGCATGTATCGAGCAGAATGATTTCTTGGCCCGACGGTGGCTGATGCAGATGGCCTGGTTTGGAGACTGGGGGCCAGAGAGAAGCCGATAGAAGGAGACGACGTATTCGTAGGGAGGGAGAGCGAAGGATGCAAAGCGTTGGATGTAGCGGCAGGCTCCTGAGTCACGGCCGTCCAGAGGCTCTGATGGAGTTTGCGAGGTCAGCAGCGTCTGGAGGCGTCTCTTGCTGGATGCAGTCTCTGGATGCAGTCTCTGGATGCAGTCTCTGGATGCAATCTCCGACCAACAGCTTGGGCTTCTAGAAACGTGGAGCAGCTGGTATCGATACCAGATAGATACCTACCCGGCCTACCAGATTGATACCCCTGCCTGCCTGAGGCACCAACTTGTCTGCCTCAGGCCAGAAAGTGGAATCTCTGCCCTGATCCTACCGACTACCTACCAACAGCCCTCTTTTCTTCGCCTGCTTCTCTGTCTCATGCCAGCTCACTCCCGTCGATACTCAGACGACCAACGCCTCGACGATCAAGAGCCCGGCATTTCCCGACATGACCAGCGAATCCGCGTCACTTCAGCCCTACCGAAACAAGCCCCAACCCTTGGCCAGCTATCGATGGCTTGCTTCTCATCCCTTGCCCTGCGACGAGCACGCCGTCCATGGCATCTGACATACATACGGGTCTGACCTTGCACCGAATCATAGAATACCACCTACTTCGTACATACATATACATATCCGTACATGATACAATCATACCTACGCCCAATCGCAGCACCCCCAACCGCACCCCGGCCCTCTCACCACACGCCCCGTTCGACGACCGCCTCACCAGGCCTACATACCATCCTCCAAGGGGGTCCCCGGATCATGCATCACCGGCATTGACAAGTGACAACGACTAATAACGACGAGCGAGCCGACGGTCCCCTTGCCCTTTCCAGACCATCTGCCGATGATGACTCCGTCTCACCAGCAAGACAGATTGTTGCGAAAACTTTCGGCCATGGATGCATCCAACATGGCCTTGGGGCCCTGCCGCGAGCCAGAGGGCCGGGCCGCGCTTGAGATGGCGCCTCGAGGCGTGGATGCGTGGTGCGACCATGTATTCGTGTGTAGGTAGGCCATCAAGGCCCCTTCTCGTCACAACCCCCATCTCGATCGACCTTTCCACTGCTCCTCCCATATAGATGCCAAGATCCGCCTGACGCCGATTCGACCCAACGGTTCCAGGATGGAGGGAGGGGGCCGAATGAGGCGGCCGCCACCACACCATGTGCCGCCATACTCTGGTGGGTAGGAAGCCGACGTCGGCTTGCCCTGGGCTGCGCTCGTCGCCCCTCGTCGCCCCGGCCGGGGTTTTGCGCCGGCCAGGCGAATCAACGATGGGTTTGGACGCAGATGAGAGGAAATCGGGGGCGAGAGGCAGCAGTCATTCACCCAACTTGCCGTCGGAACCGAGCTACGTTACGGACGATGCCGTGCAACAAGCACGTGGCTTCAAGACCCCCATGCTTACTGGCCCCCCCTACGGCTATCGCCTCTGTCGCTCACTGCATGGATGGCAGGATGGATGGAGGGAAGGCGGCTACGAAGAGTGGCCTACTGCGATGACGACGGTGGCGACGACGAGGCCGACGACGAGGCCGACGACGATGATGATGACGGTGATGACGACTCTCGACTAGGACGACCCTGACGACGGATGATCAAGGACGATAGAGACCAAGCGCAGACAGCGGAGGACCTGCCTCGAGTTCAAAACCTACCATGTTCTCAATCAACGGCCGGGCCATGCGGTTGGTAGACAGACGCGTTGTCGGACAAGACCTCCACACGTCGGCGCTCCAGACGCGCAGGGACGTAGGCCGCTCGCCCGAGCTGGGCAGGCAAAGAAAAGAAAGCATGACGATGGCCTGCAGCATGTATCTACAAGGCAGGGAGACGATTCACTCTTGGCGTCATATTCCCCATCGGTTAGAAGAGCATCAAAAGGGACTGAATACGAGACCTATTTAAGACGACACGATACATGAGGCGGATATGCACGATGCGCAGGTCTCAGCCGACGTCTGCCAACGACAGCAGCCAGAATGTACGAATACTCTCCGTCGACAGCCGAAGGAGCATCTAGTCGCAAGACCAGCATCCCTGACCATGTACGGATACGTCAACCTGCCTATGGCCGGCCGTTGCTGGCCCTCTCACCCCAGCTGCTCACACCCATCCATCAGGCGCAGGACGGCGCTGAACTTGGAGATACATTGCTTTCAAGGTATCATTGCACGTGGCTCAGCCCTCCTTCTGTTCGTCCCTTGGCAGGGATCCCGAGGGGCAAGGAATAGAGATGCCTACGAAGCCTCAGCCTATCGTTTTCCTCTGCTATTTTGATTCTTTGCGAGCCAAAGCATGCCCCCCCCCAGAAAGACGGTTTGAGGCTCACTGGCTGGGTATATAGTTGCAAAGGCCTTTTTTTTCGCCGCCCAGGCCGGCTCACGTCCTCTTTGCTCACGCGTCAGACCTTGGAGTGGCCAGCACTACATGGTGTCGGTCATCGACGTCGCGCAAAGAATCTCTCTTTTCTCTCTCCCCGTTACCAAGCCCTCTTCTCTCTCCTCGCGTGGCCATGAGCCGCTCAGGCGCCTCGATGAGCGCAAAGTGCGGTTCCGCGCCGCAGACGAGGTAAGTCTTTTGCCTTATAGCAGTACTTTACAAGCCCATGGACTCTCGCTCACGGCTCTGGGGTAGGGCGGGCGCGGCGTCGGTGACGGTTGCGCCTGAGGAGCGGGCGCGGCTTATGACGGATAGCCTCGCGCGGTGGCTCAGGGAGCCCGAGGCTCGAGTTGTGGTGCTGGGCGCGCAGGGGTGGTCTGCTGAGGCGAGTCGCAAGTAGAGATTCCCTTTCCTTGGCTGCTGTGGTGTCTGGGGGGGGGGGGGGCCCCCCCTGGGGGGGGGCCTCCCCCTGGGGGGTCCCCCCTCTGTGGGGGCTTTTCCTTTTTGCTTGGGGCGCGGGGGCACCATCTTCTGGGGGTTTTTTTTGTGCGGGAGGCGTGTTGGTGGCTTTCTTTCGGTCTCCACAGGGCCTGGGGGGGCGGCGGGG
>NJES01000397.1:0-17190 GCA_002591395.1 Ophiocordyceps camponoti-rufipedis | reverse complement strand
CTGCTGCTGCTGCTGCTGCGTAGGAGGAAGCACACCAGCATCCTTCTTCTTCCGATCAGCCTCCCCCTCGCTCTCAGCATCAGTATCAACCCAATCCCTCTCACTCCACGTAACCGAATCCGCCCTCTCAACCCCAGGCCTCTCAGCAGCCCCCCTAGTCGGCGAAGACGGCGCCATCAAATCACCAAGCTCATCCCTCGCCTCGTTGATATCCACCGTCTCGACGCCATGCTCGTCAGGAGGCTTGCTCATGTCGAGCGCGCGTTCACCACCGGCAGCCTTGTCCGTGCCGGCCTGCTCGTCCGGGGAGTCGGGCACGTGGCTGAAGTGGGCGTCGACGAGGTGCTTGATGACGGGCCAGCCGAAGGCGTTGGGGAACATGCGGCGGACGAGGATGTTGTTGTGTGCGTCTGGCTCCAGCTTGACGAGGACTTTGCGCCATGAGAGGTCGCGGTGGTAGCCGCGTGCAATCTTTTCTTCCACTCGGACAACGTCGGCTGCTGCTGCTGATGATGCTGATGGCGAGTTATTGTTTGTGGGCTCTTGGTGAGGACCGTCGGAGTCTTCCTGGTTGTTGTTGGTGACTGGTGATGTTGACCCGCTGCCCGCAGACGCTCGCTTGCGCCGCATCAGATTCGATGGCTGCCGTCTCTTAGCCGGCGGAGGCGGGATATCGCTGGGATGGTAGATGCGATCGTGGAAGATGGCTCGAGGCCGCTTGGTAGGATCGACGAGGTATTCGACATCTGGCAAGCTGGGGTTGAGCAGATCGCCAGCTGATTCGAAAAAGGTGGTCCGCGGCGGCGCCTTGACGATGACGCCTACTTGACCGTCGTCGAGGGAATCTCCAGCCGTAACCTTGTTAGTTGTTGACGACGACTCATCCGATGGTTCGACGGCCGCTTGATCCAGGGGCATCGTCTGGCCGCGCCGGAGTATCATCTTCTGCTTCTGCGATAGATCCTTCTCCCGCGCCGGCTCGTTGCTAGCACTCCCCTGAAACAGCTTGAAGAAGCCGGCAAGGGGTCCAGTCTGGGCATTCGTCGGTGATGATGACGGTGACGACGACGATACCTGGCCATGATACGAAGCCAGACTCGCCCTATCATCCTCATCCGTCGCCTCATCCGACGGCTGCGGAACCTGAAGCATCGCCCCCCGCGGCGTACTGGCTCCCGAGTCCGTCTGCTGACCAGCTTCAGGCGTGGCCGAAAGCTGCCTCGGCCGGGAGACCAGCATAGTAGCGCCCGTCAACTCAGCCCAGCCGAAACCCACGACGGTCTGGACGAGGCCGGCATCCCTGCGGGCCTTTTCTACCCGGCCGAGACCCTGCCAGTCGAGGAAGAGAAGACAGCTGGTGCGAAGAGGCACGATGCCGTCGTTGACCACGTTGGAATACAAGGTGCGATATCGGAACTTATTGAGCGCCGTATGCGCCGGCCCCGTTGGTAGAATCCGCAGCAACGGCTTCGACTCGGGCACCGTATCACCATAGACCTTCCTGTGCGCCGACTCGCCCAGATTGCTGACAATGGCCCCCCATCCGCTCCGGGCGATGGTCGGCGCCCTCCAAGTCAAGCCCATGTCCTGCCCCGACCTCCCAACGAGGCCAAAGTCGAGGGCGAACCGCACGTACAGCGGGTTCTCGTTGCTGAGGCCGAGAAAGGGCGTCGCCAGCGCGATGAAGTTGATGGGCCTGATGAGGTCGAAGAACTGCGGCGAGTGTTTCTGGATGTAGGCCACGGCGTACATCTGCACAAGTCCGCCCAGCGAGTGGCCGATGAAGCTGATGCTGCTGATGCGGAATGCCCGTTCCGGAGGGTGGACGCTCTCGTGCTTCCCTTCTGACTGCCGGCGCGCGTGGCCGTTGGTGCCTTGAGAGTAACCCTCGTAGGAGCCTTTACCGATGGGCAGCAGGGGCTGATCAGGGTACGTCATGGACAGCACGTATCGAGCCAGTCTCTTGCCGAGATATTTGATACCGCGCTCTGTTTTGGTGGCGTTGCCGGAGTAGCCGCGGACAATGACTTGCTCGTCGTCGTCGTCGTCGTCGTCGTCATCATCAGTCTTATCACCATCGGCATCGTCAGCGGGACCTCTGCCGGCGCTGGACCGTCTTCTACCAGCCCGTCGCCTGGCCCTGGCATCTTGCTTGGCCTGCTTCGCAGCAGCATCGATGCTCTCCTTCAGATACAGCATGTCGGCACCGAGATTGCTGTGAAGGCCATGAGTCAGCACGACCAGATGAACCTTTGTCTTCCTTCTCGTCTTCGTTTCCGTCTCATCCGTCTTCTCAACCGCCTCGTCGGCGCTCTCCCCCTCAGGCAGACGAGGCGTGTTCCACAGCGTGGCCGTATCCTCGACCTTGAGATGGACGGCGCGCGAGAAGACGCCCCTCAGCTGATGATGGCTGCCGTCTTTCGTCGCTATGCTCTGCTGGTAGTCGCTCACCCTCCCCGGTAGAGGCAGCTGGCTCTGGCCAACGGAGACGGCAGTAGTGAGGTTCAGCGACTTGGCATCGCGAGCCACAACGAGCTCATATCCAACAGCAACAGAGGTAGAGAAGATGACCTGCGACGCCACCTCAATCACCCAGCTAGCAGCCTCAGACGAAGAGTCCCCCGCGCCAGCCGTCTGTCGAATATCATCCGGAACGACAAGCTCGCACTCCCACGAGCCCCCAGCCTTGAGCATAGGCTCGAAAACGGGAACGCCATAGCGCCGCGGGTTCTCAAACTTTGCATTCGGGTCGAAGCCGGCAGGGTAGGCAGCGACGGAGAGCGTATAGGGGCCTCGGACGAAGGCAGCGCGCCGTACGATGGTCGACGTGTTCCGGATCCGCACGTGGAGCTTCTCGGGAGCCGGTAGGATGCGATCCTGCGAAGGCGTGTAGCTGACCGTGTATCGGACCACGTCGCCAATCTTGACGCTTCCGACCTGGTGAAGCAGCAGCATAGTACTGCTTGGGGGGGGGGGGGGGGCGAGAGGCGCGAGGCGAGCGACGGAGCGTTAGGAGCCGCACGTCAACCTCGTCATGCTCCAGGACGATCCGAGGGGAGGCGATGGAAGCTGGAAGCCCGGAATCGCGCCTGGAATCGCAACAGGCGGACCGTGACGACCAAGGGCGACGGAAAGGAGGCTTGACAGAATCAGAGAAGAGCATCAAAGTCAGTCAGTGGCTCGTGCCCATGTAGCGGTACCTCCCGTCTATCCGCTACTGGCAACTCTCTTGTGGCAACATGCCAGCCAGCCAGCACCAGTCACACACGGTTTGGATAGTATGTAGGTGGTAGGTAGGTAGAAAAGAAGGATGCAGTCGTTGCAAAGGGAAGCTGAATTGTCACGTCCTCCCTGGATTGTGCTGCTGGCCTTTCAATTTCCATATCCCTCGCCAATGACCTCATCACGCGGCCTCTCCACTCGCCGACACACGATCAGCGTCTACGTCGCAGGACCTGATCCCACTGCCGGCAGCCAACCCACGTGGGCGTTTCAGCCATCGTTAATAATAGAGAGTTCACGAGGCTGACTGAATAATCACTCATCGTATCTCGAGCCAGAAGAAAGCATACAGATTCTTTGCCGCCGGAAGCGCGCAGTCCTTCATACAGGGTCATGTAGGGATACGCGACGTCTCGGACCGTTCGCTCCGCCCCATCACGTGGCAAACTGACTAAGACTGACCTCGACCACCATCCATCAACCACCGACCACCAACCACCACCTACCATCCACCATCCATCAAAGAAGCCATCCAGCATTCATTCGTCCGTCATTGTACATCAACATCCCAGATAACAACCTGCACCATGACACCTCCCTGACACCTTCCTCCCCCCGCGTCAGAAGACGAAACAACACAAATACATGCACAAACAACCCGCCTCGTGTGAGATGACCATCTTCCGCACCCTCCCTCACCCTCCCTCACGCGTGTCCCACCGTCGACTCCCCGTCCGGAATCCCCGGCTCGACAAAGCACCTCCACTGCGACACCCGGGTCATGCCCTGCCCGTACCCGTTGAGCCCTGCCATGTCCGACGACAGCGGGGCCTCTTCGCGCCTCTCGCGGCCCCACGGTGCGTGTACGGCCGCCTCGTCCTCGTAATGCCGCGAGATGCGTCCGCCAACCAGCCTCTCCGTCCGCATCGTCCGCGGCCGTCGGTGGTCGTACAGCTCATCTTCCATCGTGTGCTGTCGATGCCGTGATTCTGGCGACGCTCTCGACGTCATCGCCTCCGTAACGGCTCTGATGGTCCCGGCCACCGGCCCCACACGGGTCCGCATCCCCGATCCCGGTCGCGTCTCCGATAGTCGATCCGCCAGCCGCCTCTCCATCGAACCCGCCCGGCGACGGCTCTCGTTGGCCCTGTGTTTCACAGTCGGCGTCACCGGCTCCCTCGCCATGGGGAAGCGACCGCCGCTCCGGTAGTCCTCGTTCATCAGGTGGCCGGCCGCGTTCCCGATGCCGTGTATGTCGCCGACGCCACCCATCATATCAAACGCCGCATTGCCGTACTGCGACGCCTCGGCATTTCGTGGCCCCTGCAGTCTTCGAAGGAGCTTCTCCTCGTCGTAGCCTCGCGGTCGCGATCGCGTCGGCAGCGTCATGGTAACTGGATGCTGCTGGCTGCGCAACTCGGCCGGCACCGGCGGGCCCTCGCCCTCAAAGATGTCGTGCAAGTCTCCCCGAATCTGTGGGACCGGCACGTCCCTCTGACCCGTCATGTCTGCGTCGTTGAACCAAGGACATTCACAGCCCTTCCACTTGGCGCCGCATATCATGCAGAACTCGGCGCCGCACCGGCTTGTTCTATCAGTCAGTCAAGGCTCTCTTTACTCACAACAGAATCGACTCACCACGTCATGTGGTTGCAGCCCTCGTTGAGCTCGACAACAGCCTGGCAGCGAAAGCATCGCTTCCACCCCTTCTCTTGCGCCTGTGCCAACAGCCTCGCCGTCTCTTCATCTCGAGGACACTCGCCGCCACCGTGCCATTTGCCGTTGCACACACCGCAGACCTTTGTCCCGCAGCGGTCGCAGCGCGCCATCTTTATACCATTCTGCCTGCGCATCGCTTCCGGCTTGATCCACTCGCCGCACCTCCGCGACGGGCAGTAGAGTCGGTTCCTGGTCGAAAACTCGGCAAACTTGCGGTTCCACAACCTCTTGAAGCCGTCGTCCAAGATGCGATCCACGTGCTTGAGGGGAATGTGCTCCTGCGTGCAGCACCGAGGCGGCATGTGCTGGGGATCCGTCAGCGACAGCTTGAAGCTGCGCTCCAGACACGCGCGGCACATGGCATGGCCGCACTTGAGCCTGGCCGCCTTGGAGCGAGGCACGTCTCCCATGCAGATGACGCACTCGAGGCTGTCGTCCGACCGTCGTCAGCTCCTGAGTCTGGCATGTGAGCACGCTGTTTGCGGGACATCACCTACCGTCTCGCCTCTCTAGGCTCCTTCACAGTTGTCTCGACTGATGCCCGTCGCGATGGCGGTGATCCGAATATGCTGCCCAGGATGCCCGATGGACCGCCGGACAAGGAGCCGGCTCGTCCTCGGCTCGAGGCCCGCGGCCTGTCTTGACGATCCTCGGCAGCATCGGCCGACCGGTTGCGCCTCCTCAGTATAGACCTGTGATGGCGGGAGCGTCAGCGGTTAGAAGTAGCCCGCACCGATGACGGATGGTCCGGCGAACCTCTTGGAGGACACGGGCGGTCTCGAGTCCTCGATAATGTCAATCACCGGTTGATGCCTGGAGCCGAGCCGCGACGACTCGCTCCTGTCGAGGATGCGAGAGTCCTCTCGAGCTGGAGGACTGAAAGAATGACGGCGGTAAACGCCATCCGTATAATCGTCGCCGTGCCACGGCCTTCGGTGCCGTCCATGACGATGTCGTCCGGCCGAAGACAGCATGTACTCGTCACGGCTCGAATGCCGGCCGCTCCTATGTCGTGACGAAACCGCATCATCCTCAACGAGCTCGACGACCTCTATGCGATCGTCGTCGTCCTCTCCCCCATAATCACCAGCCCCATGTGTAGACGCATAGCCCGTGTCGCGTGGAACAAAGTCCGGAGGCGAATGTCTCCGATGGGAGTGCCGCCGGCCACCGACACGATCCCGTCGGTCATCGTAAGCCATCCAATGTTCGGGCCTCCTGTAGGCTTCCATCGAGGACCGAGCTAGAGGCGGTGGCGGCGGCATCGGCACATCCAAAGGTCTGGGCTCACTGCTGCGGGAGCGACGGCGCGTCCTGCGGCCATGGCTATGTACTCGCTCCTCTGGTGGGTGAGGCGACAAATCGAGCCAAGGCAGCGTCGACGACTGCCAATCGACAGCCCCAGAGCGGTAGCGTCTCCGCCGCCCCGAACGCCCATGGGCATCGTCCGCATCTCGGTGCGAGTCTGGGCTCATGGCCAGCGCTGGTTGGGCTCGATAATCGGCTCAGAAGCGGTCGTAGGTCGAACCAGCCACGGTGAGGGAAAGGGAAAAAGAAGGGGAGGGGGGGGGGGGGCCAAAAACGACGGCATAAGACGAGAAGTAGTATGCAGCCTCCAAGGGCCAGTCGCGGCCTTCCACGCTACACGGAGGGTGGGTGGCCTCGTGCGGCGGTCGGCGATGATTGGATCTGTCTGTGATCAAGAGCCACGGTGATGGAGGATTCTCCAAGTTGGGCCGCAACGATGCTGGTGAAGTCAGGAGACGCGGGAGGACGCAGGGGATTTGGGGAGGTTGGCTGATCAAGTGGCTGGCTGTACGAATAGATAGATGACGATACCATGCACACGTGTAATTTGTCAGTGGCTCGGGGTGGGAGAGGATGATGCAGAGTCGCCGTCCGGGGTAGCCTCAGAGGGAGGCCGATGGGAGGACAGGAATCCGGTGACTGACAGCCTCAGTGACAGGCCTCAACCCGTGGTCGGAGAGGGTGCGGGCAGGGTCGGATCACGTGTACCTACCAACCCAGGACGCCAGCGACGTCACAGTCACTGTCTACCTGCCGTCTGTCTCGCCGGTTGGTGTCTCTGTTGCGCCTGGCATGCAAGCCTTCAGCGCCAATGCAAATCCTCGACTTCATCCGAACCTCTCGCGGGCCGTGCCTCCATTCAGCGGGGCCCGGGTCGGCGCTCCGGAGGCCGGCAGGTGCCCGGCCCGATGTCAAGTCGGGTTCCTGTGTCATGACGGAGTTTGACAGCCCGTCTGACGTCAGGCTGGTTTATGCAGACTGAATCATCATTGAATCTGCATGTCTTTGTGAGCGTATTCGTACTTCGTACGAATAAGGGTCTAAAGCTTCGGCTCCGAGTATATGAGCTTCTATCCCATCCAGTCGCAACGTTGATCAGTATTCCTGTTTCGATTCGAATTCGTCTTCATAAAAATGTAAACATGTTTCGACGGAAGACGGCCGTGCATGAGCCCAAGCTAGCAGCCAACGCAACACAGCTGTAGCCCTCTCACGATACCAACCGTCGGCCAAAAAGCAACCCTCGCCACGTCCCAATCCTGAGACGCTTCCCACTGGACAAACGGGGAATCGAACCCCGGACCTCCTCTATGCTAAAGAGGCGCTTTACCACTAAGCCATTCGCCCCATCGTGACGTCGGACGGGCCCATGGCGAATATCAGACTTGCATCGGCGGAGCAAACCGGTGGGCCAAGGGACGTTGACGGTACATATATCGACGAAGGTATCGTCTCGAGAGTTAGATACGGCCCCGACAAGTTCATCCAAGAGAAAGAGCTGCTGGTAGAGTCCCTGGCCAGATGCATGGATAATCAACCGTAGTGCAGGAATTGCCGGTGCAGGGTAGGCATCCATCGAAATGACGGCACATCCTTCTTGCATATGCGCGTCGCTAGACTTTTCCCAGGCCTTGGACTCCAAACGCTGCCTCTCTCTCGAAAGTCTGCCATGACAGAAAAGCCGTCCATCCAGCTCAACTCCCAGCAAGGAGGCACATAAACCGATACCCATCTCCTATTCTCCCCCAAAGCGAACCCTTGTATCCCAATCACCACCCAGACAATGCGCATCTATCTCCTCCCCGTGTCAACGCGACGCAGCCTCCTCTACGCCCAACGCCTCGACAGCTCCCCCAAAAGCAGCAGCAGCAGCAGCAGCAGCAGCAGCAACCCTCCCCGCCGCAGCCTCGTCGACCGCGGCACCGCCTTCGCCGCCCGCACATGGACGCGCTGGGAGAAACAGCCATCAGGCTGGCAGCGCCGCGTCGTCGACTACGGGAACCAGGCGCTGCGGCGGATCCCTTTTGAGGAATGGGGCCTCAAGTCTGTGCCGCCGCTGTCGGGGCGGAGACGAGAGGATGAGCAGACTGGCAGGGTCCGCGTCGAACTCGTCTTTCCAGGCGGTTCCTTCGGCCCGGATGAGGCTCGCGCCTTGGCCTTGAGGCTGGCTACAGAGAGGCTTGGTCTGCATCGACAGCGCTTCCTCTGGTGCTTTGCTGCCATGCCTCTCACTCTACCCTTTGCTCTCGTCCCCATGTACGTAATCTCGCCCCCCCCCCTTTTCCTCGTCTCTCATGAAATGCCAACTAACTCCTCTTCTCGCATAGCATCCCCAACCTACCCTTCTTCTACCTCGTCTACCGCGCCTGGTCTCACTGGCGCGCCATCGCCGGCGGCCGCCATCTGCAATGGCTTGTCGAAACAAAACTCCTCCATTCAGCCCCCTCCGCCAAGCTGAGCCAGCTCTATGCCAGCAGCCCACCCCTATCCCGGCAACCAGAGGGGGACCGAGAAGCGCTGTTGTTGACGCAGAAGCAGGTTCGTAGCTTCTGCGAAGCCCTCGACGTCCCGGCTCTAGAAGTGGAACTTGAACGAGCCGTCTCCCAAGTTCAAAAGGCCTTGGACGAGAGCCGCTCCGGGTCCGGGACACAGCCCGAGGCGGGACCAGCTGGCAGCCAGGAGTCAAAGACACGGAAATCGTCTGCGCGGCGCCGGGAGGAGAACAAGTAGCTCGTATACTCACATGTTCTCAGACGTTTTGTGATATAGATGCATGTACAAGGTAGTAGCCTAGGTATGGTATAGAGAGGCTTGGGGGCATAGCTGGACGTTGCGTGCGCGATATCCCCATATAGGTAGGTAGTAGAGAAACACCATCAGTCTCGCCGCGTAAAGTCACCCGTTATGCCCTATATATCGCCTCGCCTGCACGACGCAGCAAACATTGTCCGCCTACGCCCGAGAGACCGATGGAAGATAGACTGCAACCGTGCCAACGCCGTGGGAGAAAAGGACCATTAAAGCGACCGATCCATACGCCGATTTTCTCAACAGCGCACATACCCAAGTGAAGCAGCCATAATCGTCCCGCGGACACGTTCAGGCAGCATCTCAGGCCGAGATGAAAGTCGCCTCGTTGAAGAGCCTGCCCTCTTCGCAAATCTCCTCGTCGCCCACCCTGAGCTTCAGCGTCGTCTTCGTGGCGTACTAAATGCGGGCCGGGCGTCAGCAAGGAGGCGTCGTCGATGGAACAAACAGCACGTACCTGGTAGATGTAGGGCTTCGCGCCCGACGCCCCGGCGGCGAGCTTCTTGACGAAGAGTGGCACCTCGGCCATGACGTCTACCCGATCGAGCCGTTCCAAGGCACAATCGATGATGCCCTCGACAGGGCCGTCATTCTTATCTTTTCCCCTCCAGATAAACTTGACGTGCTTGGGCTCCGGCCACGAGTTCTCCGGATCGGCCTCGGACTCGGTGTGTATGGCCTGGTTGGCGCAGCCGGCCGTAATCATCTCGCCCTCTTTCGCGATGCCGCCGACGTTGACAATGGTGGACCCGTACGAGGGAGGCGTCGTAAACTCCATCATGACGGCCGAGTAGTTGGCGCTCTGGAAGCTGACAAAGTTCCAGCGAGCGGCAGCGTGATGAGGCTTCATGCCTTGCAGCGCGTAAGAGAAGAGTGCTCTGCCCTTGAAGTCGACGGCGCCGTCCTCGGTCGTGATGGTGCCCTCGGTGACACATCGTGGCCAAAAGGCGTGCCTCATCCATCCCCAAGGGTTTGCAGCATCGGTGCCGAAGATGCTGGTTCCCGTCCGGCCGGCCTGGAAGCCGGGAGCCGCCTTGGTCACCTTGAGGTTGACGATGGACCGCTTGTCGTTCATGCTCTTGATGGTGTAGGACGTACCGTCCTCGGAGAGCTCGAGGGCGCAATCATCGGCGATAAAAGCCGACTTGTCGTCGTTGAACTCGTAGTTGTGTAGAGGCGTGGAGCACCACAGATGCGGTTTGCCCGACTTCCTGGAAAAGACCTTGCAGTTGAACTGTGCCGTCGTGCGGAGGCCCCTACCACCAGCACCTGAACCATCAGCAGGGTAGCAGACCAAGGAGAACGAGGGGCTGGACGCACGCAACGCTGCTGTAGATGACCTGGGCCAGGGCGATGTCGCCGGCGTCGGAGAAGAGGTAGAAGCTGCAAGACTCGACGTTGGTCCATTCCATGACGCGCCATTTGTGGTCGTCTCTCGTCGTCTCGCTGTAGGGCGTCTCCACGGCCTCTTCGGCCACCGACTTGATGGCTGAGGGGCCATAGATGGGCTCTTGGGTGCCGGCAACGTTGGCCAGCCTAAGAAAGGGGTCAGCTGGGGATCTGGAAGAGGCGTCAAGGCCGACTCACTGCTGCTTCGCCCAGTTGAACATGATGGAGACGGTTCGGAGGGGTGCTAGGGAGTTGAAGGGTGACGGTTGCTGGAAGAGGGATCGGAAGCAGGGATCTCAGCAGCTACCACGCCTAACATGGCACTACCTGCTGGGCACCGGTGGTCGATGACATGCCCGAGTACCTACCACTAACCCAGGTTTCGGCAAGGGGGTGCGCTGTCCAGAAGTGTATTCGTACAGCCTCCCGGCCCGTCTGCCGCTTTCAGGGCCCTGAAATGGTGCCCGGGTGCTAGAGAGGTATTCGCACAAGCTATCAGGGTCTATGACAGTCGAAACGTGCTGCTGCGAACAGGCTTTCAACTTGCTGCTGGTGAAGAAAGAAATCATCGAGTGTCATCCGAGCTGATGTCCATTGGCCTGTTTTCGTCCCGAAAAGTCGTAGGCCGAGTTCGGAGCAACTGGAAGCCCGGAAGCCCGAGCCTAGAGCTTATGCGGAGCCCAATCTACCGCCGCCGGATATATGATACTCCGCTTGACTGCTTCCAGGACGAGTCTGCATCTTCATCTGCACTGCATCGAGGACTTGGGCAGCTGCGGTCTATCGGCCCATGAGCACGGTTTCTCAGCCGGAATGTCAGGAGGAAGTCTCGAAACTGACCACTGGTTGCAACGAAGAACTTCGTACATACATATACTCGTCATAGAGCAAGACATTCCCATTATCCTTGGTTTCGCCTTGCCGATATCATCCAAGCAATAGTCCGACCAACTCCGATTAATGCAAAGAATTTCCATATTGTGTTCTCATTCTGCCAGGGTCCCACCCCATACCGCCTCGTGTGCGAATTTCTCTCGTCGGCATGACTTTTCGAGATTAGGCGTTCCCATGCAGTCTCACCGTCTACCAGCAGGATCCCGCAACTCATCAAGTGAAAAATATGCTGAGCCGAGATTAGCTTAAATACCCATCATGTTCGGAAGAGGAATCCAGCGAGCTGCTTACGCCGTGGAACAGCCCAAAGAAGCCGGTTGCCGCGGCGAGTCTCCAGCGAGTTTCCAATTACTGGTAGAGACGATACTAGAGCCGCGAGAGCGATGGGAAGAATGATGTGCATGGGCATCATCGTGACAGAACGAGAGAACAGCTGAAGTCGTTCAAATTGAAGATAGAATCGAGACTCTAGCAGGTTTCACACATCAACTTTTACACAGCCGAATCACCCTTCTCTTTATAGACTTGGTTATAGATATCAGTTCGTCATGATCTGGACGGGGCTACGAATACAAAGGCAGAACTTACGAGCACACCTTTGTCGTGGCCAGTGAATCAGAGGCAACTCGTTGGGTGCTCCATGTCTGGGAAGTGAACGCGCCCGCCACGCCTCCGCACACAAAGCCGCAGCTAGAAACTGCCCGTGGCCGATGGATCAAGTGACGTTTCTTCCATCAACGATAGTCGACTCCGCACAACAGCAGCAACAAGACGGATAGCTCTTCTGCCTTTCCCAGCTGCCAAGCCATCAAACTAGTAGCCGCGTCGGGACAAGAAATGGCGCTCCTCTTCTGTCGGTCCGAACTCGGATGCACGCCGCCGGCAGCTTACCCGGACGTCGCCTCGTGCTTATCAAAGAGACATCTGATGACACGTCCCAAGCGCCCGGGCCTTGGCACGCAGCTTGGCTGCATCCTCTCTTTCACGCTGCACTGTGACTCGGGAGTCGAGAAATCTCCAAAGTCGCTGCGGTCGTGTTGCGCAGTCGATCCTCCACGTGACCTCGCCGAAATTGTGGACCCTCTACAATTCTCCCCTGTTAGCTGAGAGCATCTCCACTTTTCCAATCCGCCTCGCGTTTTTTTCCCGCTTTGCCAATTTTCCCAGCCTTGATTTTTTTTTCTTAATTTTCCCTCTCCCCTTATCGACTTATCAACCGAGGCGACGACTCGTCTTATCGCCATATCGGCACTCCGCTCTTTTCGCCGGTCTCCGACTCGTCTCGACCGAGCCTCGACTGTCCTTCAGACTTCTCTTCTCTTCACCCTCGTCACCGCGACAAACGACAACATCGTGGGCTGCGCCGTCCTGCCCAGCGGTCGAAATGGAAGACGGCTTGCAGATGCTTCCGCCCCAGCCAGCGGATCCAATATCCCGAGCCAGCTCAACCTCGACGTCCGCGTCGGCCACGCTTCCGCAGCTTCCAGGCATAGCAGCTCTCGCAGCCAGCAATGCCGCTCCGGAGTCTCCGCAGTTGAGGTACGTCGGCAATTCGTCGCCCCCTGCCCTGGAGCGCAGCCAAATCACTGTCCGTTACTCCTCGTCGCTCTTGGGTTAGAGGGTTTCTGCAACAGATGATGAGGCTTCTCCCGCTGCGGACCCGTGGCCGCTGGGAAACACGTGCTAACACGGCCTCCTCTGCAGGGCCACCGCAGCACCGCAAGCGCCCATTCATCCTGGCGTATCACCCGCTGCCACCAGCGGCGGCGGAGGAAGCAACCTGGTAAGTCGGTCGATTCAACGCCCCATTCGCCAATACCATCGTTTGCATCGTCAGACGTCATTGTCGTTCCCATCGCTCGTCTTATCAAACATCAAGGTGTCAATCACGTGCCTTATCACTGTCCCCATCACTGTCCCGTTTCAATCTATTCCCCATGAGGAGGTAGTCCTCGGCACCCCCAATTCCTTATCATCTGCGAATCCGTCACCTTATCGCCTTCATCTATCGCGCCACCTACCTTTCGCCGTCTTCTTTTCTTTTCTTTGAGCGGCATCATGGCTTCTAACTCTTCGTCGCAGCCGACTTGTCAAAATTGTACCACCTCGACGACACCGCTATGGCGCCGTGACGAGTTTGGCGCAGTCCTCTGCAATGCCTGCGGTCTGTTTCTCAAGCTACACGGCCGACCGCGACCGATATCTCTCAAGACCGATGTCATCAAGAGTCGCAATCGCGTCAAGACGATGCGCACGGACCTTGCGCCCAAGAAGAAGGTGAGTTGTCTCGTCTTCTCCTCGAGGCTTCTTCCTGACGCCCACTCAGCAGCAGCAACACAGTCAGCAGCAGCAACAACAGGTCCATGTCTTCCCTTTCCCGACCGACGCGAAGGATGCTGAGATGTTCGCCCAGAATGCCGCGGCCGCTGCGCAAGCCATTCAGCGAGCGGCGCAAAAGTCGACCAACGGGACCCACGATGGCCCCGACTCGCCCATATCGCGAACAGAGACGCCATCCATGTATAATCACGGGCTGCCCCCATTTCTTGTTGATGACCCGTATCAAACGGGCTTCGGCGCAACAGGTGGCGCCGACGGCAGCGGTGGCTCGCCAATGAATGGTGACCGCAGCTTGGACGCGCCTCAGTCGCAGGAGCAACTAATCGCTCTCAACTCTAGTCTCAAGACAAGGGTCAGCGAGCTGGAAGTCATCAACGAGCTCTTCAGAGGACGGCTGAGCCAGTTGGAGCAGCAAGAAGCAGCCGCCCGCCGTGGCCAGGAAGTCGCCGGCGCGGAGCAGTCGCACCTCAGGAGTGAAATTGAAGCTCACCAGGAAACCGAGATGCAACTCCGCGCGCAGCTTGAAGATAGCCATCGGCGAGAAAACAACCTCAAACGTCGCCTGGACGAGTTGGAGCTGGAGCTCAAGGAGGCCAGGGGAAACAGGGATGATTTGCCCGACCGAGCGGCGAAAAGACCACGGCTAGAGTTTGAAGATGGCGCTGTCTCCGTTCAGGAAGCGGAATTGGAGCCGGAATTTCGAGCGGAGCCGCAAGCTGTGCCCGAGGCGCATGGCGAGCCAGATGGCGAAGTCGAGGCCACAGCGGAACCCGCAGCGGAACCATCGGCAAAGGGCGAGGGCGAGGCCGAGGCTGGACAAGAGCCCGAGCGACATGTGAGTCCGGTGTCAACAACCTGAACGGCAGCCGAGTGAGAGACTCGTCGACGGATGGCATCACCGGCTGCGAGCATAGTGCACAAAGAATTGCCTGGCCAGCGCATCAGCAAGTAACCGCCGGGCAAGTGATGAGTGGGAAGCGTCAAAATTTCTGCTGTATATTTCCTTTATCGCTATTATACCCCGGCACGCCAGAACTAGGGCAATCCACGACACATATCTTTGGACTGCGTGCAACGGCGTTACGGGTTTGTTTCCTTGCTTGCTCCCAAACGTCGGACGGATCGACAACGATGGAGGTGCTTTTTGAGGTGGAAAATGGACGACGCATCAACCAGGAGCGACGGTTGGAACATGGTCTGACGAGGAAGTTTTGGGAGAGTGAATGGCGCCTTGTACATACATGGCCGCCACATAGGCTTGCGGTATTTGCCTCGCTCATGGCCCAGGGCGTGGGCTGGTGGGCGACTACGATGGATAGCCTTGACGGAGACGAGAGATGGGAAACACTTGGTGAGCTAGGCCAGGGAAGAGTCAGCCACCGACAGAAATAAGGCGTGTAATGAATCTGTGTGAGGTGTTGACTCTCGATGGACAGATCCCACGAGGCAAGGCTGACGGACGAGGCTGAAGGGTGAGGCGCTAAAAAGCGGGGGTGGCGACGTCAAGCGGCCCGTTCTTGGTAAGCGGGAAATCCAGCCTTGATCTCCACAACAGTTCCCGCGAAGCGTCAACAAGGAACTGAAGCAAGAGAACAAGATGCCGACGAAAAGCTCACGCGGAGGGCCGGCCGCTGCACGAGCACTTCCCGCTAAACGGAAAGCTACGGGTGGCAAGACTATCCTCAACCCGAAGAGGCACAGGTATTTCCAACCGAGTCTACCGAGGCTGTCCTTACTTTTGGCTGATGCGCGTCGGTTGCAGAAAGATTGTGCGGGACAGCATTAGGGGGATTAGTGAGTGGCTTGAAGCTTTCGTCCGAACACTGACCTCTTGCTGACTTGTCCTACCCTAGCACGGCCCGACATCAGGTGAGCTGCTAGCTGCGTGGCGTCACGAGGACATGTCTAACGTGAATCGTCTCGCAGGCGGATGGCCCGTCGCGGAGGCGTGAAGCGTATCTCGGCAGGAATATACGACGAAGCGAGAGAGGCGCTTCAGACGTTTCTCAAGACGGTAAGTTTGCGTGTTTCAGCATCCGCGTAAATTGCCTCTGCTAACGCTTCCGTGTCCAGGTCCTGCGCAACTGCGTCATCTACGTCGAACACCGAGGCGCAAAGACTGTGACTACACTCGATGTACGTCATGTCACCCGTGTGTCTGCCGTCTTTGCCCTGACTGACCTCGGATAGGTGATTCACAGCCTGGCTCGAATGGGGAAGCCCATATATGGCTTCGACCCGATGACGTACGACCCCAGAAAAAAACCCCAACCTAATAGCCAGGCGACGGCCCTGGAATTTCCAGAGTCGCCCTGAAGGACGAGCTGAAAGCGAGTTTAATTTTGGCCTTTTTTTTCGGCTTAACATGCGCGGCGTTTTTTGTACTGGACTGGACTCTTTTTTTGTTGCGCATGTCCTGCGAAAGTGTTGGTCATGTAAAAGGGTGGTCAGCTTGTTCCGTGCATTATTGGGCCCTATGGGATTTGGCCATACGACAGAATGAAAGCATTTACATTTGAGAGCTTTATTGCCATTCGTCTCGGGAAGGAGCACCGTTTCTTCAACAAGATGCTCATGGCAAGTGTCCAGACTTGACACATTTATTCTCGTTGCCAAGCTCTCGTTCCTTCTGGGCTATCTCAAGGCCTGGCGACTCAACACTCGACTCCACGAATCGGGCGGCGAGGAGGCGTGTCGACTGGCATCATCTACGGCGCTGTCCTTGGCCATTTTGACGGCCGCGGCTAGGCCAGCAGATATTTGCCGATGCCGAACCGCCGAAGCCGGCCAAGGCATTGAAAAGGCTTTAGTAGTCTATGCGCGGATGACGCTCGCTCTGGGTGACGTGGTTAGGCGCAGGGAGATGCCAGGTTCAGGGGGTGAGGGCTAGAGCGCGAGCGGTGCGGAGACGCAGGTCTTCGGCGGAGGCGATGAGATGGATGGGCTTGTTTCTGGTCTGACTGTGACGTGAGGGCCAGGGGTGATGGGGGGGATGGACGGGTGAGGGGGTGCTTGTTGTGCGTTTGAAGGGGAGGGTGGCGATGGTGTTGGAGTTGGGGGCTGGTGGGTAGATGTTGGTTATAGATGGGGGGTTTATGGGTGAGATGTTGGGTGTAAGGGAAGAAGAGAGGAAGAGAGAGGAAAGAGAAGATGAAGGAAGAGAAAGATGAGGAGGTCGAGACAGCCAGATGGGATGGAGGGAGACAGCAGGCGAGTAAACAGCTCGATAAGCCGGTGGGATGGAGTCGGCGGATGGAGGTGGGCGGATGGAGGTGGGAGGCGCGATAAGGCTGACGTTGATGGGATTGCGTAGGCGTCTTGGGATGGAGGGTGTGGATGGATGGGCATGGGGATGGTGACGCTGGCTGGTACTGAGAATGGCTATTCTTTGGGGGACTCTCCTCTATAAATGCCATGATGCTCTCGTCTACCACGTTTCTCGTATCTAAACACCATCATCTCATCTACAAACACCATCGTCCAACTACAAACACCATCACCACCACCACC